>JARJEB010007071.1:0-10876 GCA_030264535.1 Liometoxenus newtonarum
TCGTTTTAAACGTTCGCCTGTTTCGAATCACTCGCCGCTACGCGGCTCGTGATCGAAACTCAGGCTCACGTTTAAAACACGACTTATGATACATGTTGCTTAAACTACTATTATTTTCCTTTTTTCACGAACGGACAGTTGTGCGGATTAGACGGTCGTGAGGTAAGTTGGGCACCACGCGGTTGTCGAGTGGGTAGAGTGTTCAGGCAAGAGTCCCATCCGGGCGAGAGTTTCCTTTCACGGATTTCTCTCGTTTGGGAGCCACGGACGTTATGTTTCGTTACAAAATTACTAACTACTTACATCAGGAGATGCACAAAGGGCCCAACTAAGTGGCCTAGGTGCTGTGGCGTAAGCTATACTCCTCCAACAATCTACAAGTTGAGGAGCAAATTCTAACAAACGCGAATTTTCTAATTACCAACGTAGACTTCATAATCCTCATAATTAATCAAATAGTTATCCTACTTTCTGTTTCGTACCAGTATCCTTTTGTTGACCCACTTCCGGTTTAGTTCCTATTGAAAACGTGCAACTATATATGCTAGATTCAGAGGTATGCGAAAGGAATTATAATTATTAATGAAGAGCCGGAAGTGCGTTCAATGTTCAAGCCAATTTATGATCGAATTGTGAATTAAATTCAATAGGCTGTTTTGGATGTTGAAAAGGGTTCTTAAAAAGATGATTTTGAAAAGGATCGTTACAACACTATAAGCGCATTATACAGTGTGTTCTTAGGGACAATCAGTATAAAAGTAAATTGAATTGCAAACCCTAACGCTAACAGATCAGTGCGTTTGCAATTCTGAAAGTCATTGGAAACATATGAATAGGTCTAATTAACGAAACGAAACTGCTTCCTGCTTGCATTCGCTGAGAGTGAAGTGAAAACGAGCATCATAAAACGTCATGAGGTTTTAATACTCACAGAGTTATAATGATTTATTAATTACTTTTCGTACGCTTCATCGTTTGTGAACGTTCAGTGTAATATAATAAGAAATTCCAAATATGCTTTTCCGATGAGAAATTAATTAACTCGCGCGCATTCGTCCCTTGTGTGAGGGTATTCATTTGAAACGGCGATATGGCGCAAAACATAATATAACATCGAATATTCCATCACGCGCATATAGTTAGTATTATAAGGTATCAGGTTCATATAAATTTCTCTTTGTACCTACTGCTCGTGTTCCTAATTCGTTTCTTATCACTTTGAGCTGCTCCATAGATATCCTCTGATAAATGCCACGCTAAACTGAATGATATACAAAAAGCATATTAAGCAAGAGCAAGAAAGAGAAGACTTGGAAATCCGAAGTAAGAGAGAAGTAAAGGCTTGTGCACAACTGACGCAAATATAAACGTAAACCCGAAAAAAAGTTGAAGTTAGGAATTCACATTTTATATTTACATTCACAATACTAACAAAGGAACCGTAAGGACGCGAATATTAACGCCAAAGTTGGCTAAGTTTTGACTTTGGCGTTCACTTTCCTGATTTTCGGATGACAAATTCATATTACAAGGTTATGTTTATGAATTTTGAAGTGTGAATCTAGTTCACACCGATTATAATGGAGTAGATTTAGTATGAAGAGATTATTATTATAATAAAAGTCATCGTCGTCATCTATATCACGTTTTACTGCTTTACATTTTATTGTGAATCACCTTTGTAACGCTCCAATTCCCATTCATGCTTAGGTTACGCTGGCTTTCGCGTCAGTTGTGCACTTATATTCTCAGTTCCAACAACGGAACCCTAAGGATGCGAATATTAACGCCACAGTTGGCTAAATTTTAAATTTGGCGTTCACCTCCTGATTCTTCGAATGACACATTCGTATTACAAGGTTATGTTTATGAATTTTGAAGTGTGAATCTAGTTCCCACCGATTATAATTTAGTAGATTTAGTATGAAGAGATTATTATTATAATAAAAGTCATCGTCGTCATCTATATCACGTTTTACTGCTTGACGTTTTATTGTGAATCACCTTTGTAACGCTCCAATTCCCATTCATGCTTAGGTTACGCTGGCTTTCGCGTCAGTTGTGCACTTATATTCTCAGTTCCAACAACGGAACCGTAAGGATGCGAATATTAAGGCCAAAGTTGGCTAAGTTTTAAATTTGGCGTTCCCCTCCTGATTCTTCGAATGACACATTCGTATTACAAGGTTATGTTAATGAATTTTGAAGTGTGAATCTAGTTTACACCGATTATAATGGAGCAGATTTAGTATGAACAGATTATTATTATAATAAAATTCATCGTCGTCATCCATATCACTTTTTACTGCTTTATACGTTTAAATTGTGGATCACCTTTGTAACGGTAGAATTCCCGTTTATGCTTAAGCTGGCATTCGCGTTAATTGTACACAAGCCTTAAGAAGCAAAGTTAGGAATACAGAAAAATATATAACAATAAGACTAAACGTATCTACCTGACAAAAAAGCAAACGCGCATTTTGTTCCCTTTGATTAAGGAAAGGAACAAGTTAAATTAAAACAGAGAAATATTACAAACATTATGACCTTTGAGTTGAGTTCCCCATTTCTAATATAAGTGCCAAAATATTAATTCCGTCCAATTAGATTAGATTATAAACATGTTTGGTTGTTAAATTATCTACTTTGTCTTCTTTATTAAATAAAATGTTTATTTTTTATTTTTAATTTTTTTCTAAGTATAGAACTACAGATATTTGATTTAATTTGTTTTTGTTTATTTATATAAACCAGTTAACTATATTCGAAGAACCCGTAAGCATATTGAGTGAGACTGAGGCATCAAATGAATTTTTATATGTACATACATAAATCTCGAAGCGGAGGAAAGATAACTAAATAATTCGGTTTTGTAATATGAAACATCCGCTTTCACTTTGAAGACATAATAGAGTGCGCGCGAAGACGATCCTCTAATTTCCGCTAAAAATAATTAGATTTCCTTGAGTTAAAGTTTACCTTTCTCTCTTTTAAAGACTGAGTAAGTATACGAACAACACATTCTATCATAAATACTTAAAATACGAGAATTCCAAGAGACAACATTTTGATTTCTTTCGGTGGAAGCTTTATATAACATTTTCTAAGGACTTGTGCGTAACCTGAATTTGTGGAAATGTTTCAAAACTGCTCCGTAGCTCAACTGGTAAGATCAAAGCCTGAAATCCAACTTTTCTTCAGCACTCTTAAATTTAAATTTACTTTAATTTGTATATAACTTTTAGTATATTGGTTGAAATGTTAAAAAAAATGAAAGAAGATAAAGAGAGAAAGCAAAAACATACTCAGATTATTATGGGAATTGACGCAATGCGAGGTTAACAAACATGCCTCAAGCTACAGAACTACGAGTTTACTGCGTATCTACCATCTTGTTGTAAATGTACATCTAAAATTAGCATAGCTACATGATTAATATTGTTCTAGTCGTGTTCACTAGAAAATCATTATTATTGTTTTCGAAACGGGGTAGGTAGGTATATTCATCAAGCTAATTCATTCTTTTATTCTCAGTGAAATAAATGCAAGTAAATTGTAACAATTGTTTCAAAATAATATAAGCATTGGAAAACTAATACTGAAACGCTCCTGAAAAATAGTTATACCTATAAAATAGAATTTATTTGAATAATTTTATATGATATTTGTTTTATAATATTTTTCAATTGTAAAATAAGGAATTTACATGAATTTTTTACTTTCCGACTTACCGAAGGTGTAGTAAGGAAAGGTAGGTGATCAGGCAAAATATAGAACGAAGGGTTTCGACGAATATCCACGAATATCGCTTCCCGGAATCCGAAAAAGTGGTTTTCGAACTGATGTGTGTGTGTGTGTGTATGGACAGGAATTCTTGAAAATCAATGATCTGATAAGCCCCTGATTGAATAAGACAAGATTAATTAACCGTAATACTAAAAGGGATATTATTTGTAGACTTATAGGGCTTTTAAAAGTATTTATTAATTGCGTTATATGTAAAATACAAAATATATGTCCTCGGGTATTCAGCACCGAATAGGTTTAATTAAAATTTGCCATAGAAACTAATTTTTGTGCTTGCTTTGATGCTAAATTAACAACGTGGTGACGGCGTCGGCGTCGATGTCGACGAACGATGCTTGGATAGGGATACGAACACGACGCGTATGTTGCTTTCAGCTTTGACGAGGACACAACGCGACAACACATTGAAAACTTTTTTTAATGCTCTCATCTACGTCCTGACTATGTCTATGCGAAGGCGGTAGTAGATTAAAGGTTTCCTGATCAAAGGCCGGAAAAAATGTTGTTCCCTTTCATCAGTTCTTCGTCGATAGTGGTACATTCAACGATGGTCTATCCGATCGGCACATCGGGGATTCACTCAATGAAACAAGGCTTTAAGGTGATAAATCTTTTACCGTTTATCAACTTGGAACATCGCAAATGTACACATTTGAAGGGCAGCGTTCATTTATCAGATTTGAATGAAAATAAGGTTGAAAATGTCGAAAAGAAATTGCTCTGAAAAGTGACAAATAAAATTAGCACACTGTACAATCATCAGTGATCTGGCTAATGGATAATTAAAGGAAGGTTTTGCATAATTACAAACAGTATGAGACCAAACATTAAAGAATAAATTAAGGTCAAAATGTGAATACTGATTAATAAAATTCCATTTTTTACAGGAAAGAAAATCCAAGCTTAAGCTTTATGAAATTAATAGATAAAATCAAAGGCCTGATGCAATAATAACGACTGTGTTAAAAATCGTTGCGTCGGTGGCGCCACCCAATTGCGCCTAGCAGAAGCAGTCAAAGTCTGAGATCAGCGCCGACTGGTTCTCGAAGTCTGGAATCAAGAACGAATTTTTACTTAACTTTGCGTATCTTAATCTAAAAACGTAAACTATTAGAGAATATATGAAACGAGACGTTGATACTTGAAAGGAGAGGAAACTGCATCTGAGATAATTAAATTAACCGATGGTTTGTTAACTCTAAAGTCTCTTTAAGTCAAAATTATTAATGGTGATAATAACGACTGTGTTAAAATTCGTTGCGTCGGTGGCGCCACCTAATTGCGCCTAGCAGAAGCACTCAATATCTGCGACCAGCGCCGACTGGTTCTCGAGGTCTGGAATCAAGTACGAATTTTTACATAACATTGCGTATCTTAATCTAAAAACGCAAATTATTAGAGAAGATATGAAACGAGAAGTCGATACTTGAAAGGATAGGAAACTGCATCAGAGATAATTAAATTAACCGATGGTTTGTTAACTCTAAAGTCTCTTTAAGTCAAAATTATTAATGGTTCCAGGAAATATTTAATATCAGTTGGAAGGTTCTGAGGTTTCAGCGCTTAAGGTTTAACACTGCACACAGCGATGGCCGAGTGTTGTCCCAAAACTTTAAGCTCTCTATACAAGATTTTAGCTGGTAGAGGAACCATTAGAATAATTGAGATTATTGACCGAGGAGCGAACCTGCATACGAAGCCACTGGCTTTGCGACCTTATTGAGCCTGGAAGGTTTCGTTCGACTTTATTGCATTTTCCTAATTTGTAATTTCGTATAATATTACCGACCCGGAAAACTTTAGCTACTTCTAATGCCAGCGTAAAATGACGACATACGTCCAGGTCCAGAAATAGGAAACCGACAAATGAGTTTGAGTTATGGAAACAGCGTAAATCATTCAATTAGTTAAAGCTTAATTAAATAAGTTGCTTTGTTCCTCACAAAGTCACTCGAAACGAAAGGTGCATAAGTAACCCAGGCGTTGGAACAAAAACAACTTGCAAACTTTTCACCCACAACCAACCAATAAATCTTTAAAATTTATATAAAGTCTAAAGTAAAAGATAGTGTGTGACTGTGGAAAGTTTAAGAAATGACTTAATAAGTAAAAATATGTTTCCGCTTATCTTCGAAAATGCGCGCTTTAGGGAAACGTTTGAATTTTAAATGAACGACCTGTTGGAAGGAAGGGTCCAAAGAAAGCTGGATGTGCCAAAAAGTTTTGTCAAGCTCTGATGCACTTCGATAGTCCGATCTTGATATAAAGACGATAAATTCACTCGAGTCTTCTCTATCTCTTCAATATGTGTCCGCATAGAGAGTCTTTAACGGACTGATAA
Source organism: Liometoxenus newtonarum (assembly GCA_030264535.1). NCBI lineage: Eukaryota > Metazoa > Arthropoda > Insecta > Coleoptera > Staphylinidae > Liometoxenus > Liometoxenus newtonarum. The sequence goes on from JARJEB010007071.1 coordinate 6,149, forward strand.
TTCTAAAAGAGCAATTTCGCAACAGTCCCTTAAGGACCGCACTTGCAACTATCGAGCCATACTCGGTGCTTTTACGTTGAAAATCTATCTAAAAGATCAAAGGTCTTCAAGTTCACTGTTCAGGAGAGGGTCATTGCGTATTTCTACTTGCCGTGTCTGTGTATAGGTAGGTTTACTATACATCTACAGATTCTTACTGATGAAAACTAGAGCGGGCACATAAAAGTGTAAACATTCAAGAAACAAGAAACATTTTCTTTTTAACTTCATGTATACATACTCAGTTACTATTTCAAAGCAAAAAGGAAACTAGAAAGTAATAGAAACAGAAGACACGAGACACGAGAGTGGAAAGCAGGGGCAGATTGAACTATGAAATCGGCTCGGCCCGGGGGATTTTTGAACAGATCTTTAATTAGTAAAAAAAATATTTTAAATGCCATATTTCGGTCCTCAGGGAGCCCCACACGGTGTCTCAATACGGCCCTGGTCGTAAGTATCTTTGTGTTAGTTCTTTGGTTCACGAGAGTGCTGATTGAAGTATTAAATCGGCACGGCCCGGGCGATTTATGAAAAGCCCTTTAATTAGTAAAAAAAAATTTAATGCCATATATCCGGCCCCTCAAACGGTGTCTCAATCCGGCTCTGGTCGAAAGTATCTTTGAGTTAGTTAGTTCTTTGGTTCGATTTAGTTCCCTCGTTCGTTCGTCCGTGCGTCAAAAATATTGCAATCAGAAGATTTGAACGCATGAAGAAAAAGTATTAAAATTTTAACACGATGATGAACTTTGAGATTTTTTTATTTTATTTATTTCTTGGAAAATGTTAGTGATTGTGAAAATGCGTGATTTTCGCGAATGAACGATGGATAAAAGTGAAGAAAACTTTTCACCTTCAGTTTTGGGAAGCCATACGCATATAAATAAATAACATTTATCATTTCCACAATTTTCTTTTCTTTCCTTTCCCTGTGCGTTTCCATATTTTTGCTTTCGTTTTGATATTCAGTGAATTTTTCTTTTACGATGACGGCAAAGAGTCAATCGACTTTCTTTATTGTGATTGATGATTGAGGTGTTGAACCATTTCTAATGGAAATGTAATAGGAAAAAAAGTGTTCTCTTGTTGAGATAAATAAATAAATTAATTTTGTACTTCAAATAAACTAAAAATCACACATTTTTTTTTAATTTTGCCAATATGTATTATTTTTGATTGAAATTTTGTTTATGGGGCTTAAATCCCGACATGTAATTGAAAATATTGAAAAGAACATTTTCATTTCCGGTATTGATCAGCCGGATATTCATTATATTTCCAATCCTATTGGGTGTTCCGTATACCAACAAATTGCAAAATATTTTAGCTATTTTAATTCGCAACTTTCCTTATTATACTTTCGGTAAGGCGGAAAGTGAAAAAAAAATTCAAGATTTCCCATTGTCAGTCAAAAATAGGCTTCATCATCCCAGTTCCGGGATTATAGAAATTTTTCAAAAACATCCTATCAATAATATATCCGGTTAGGAAATAGTCTTTATTGTGTAAATCGAATACAGGCGCAAATGATTTTTTTTTAATATAACCGACAAATAAATATTTGCATTCCATGCCGGCGTATTTAAATCCTCGACTTTTATTTTTCGAACGCAACCACACTCATTCACCGATAGGAAAATATAAATAGTAAAAAAAATCAAAAATTGTAGTAGGTTTCCAGTTAAACATAAATGGACGTTCGCATGTAGCGAAATACAAATAGGAATAAATGAAAATCCGCCCTTATAAGTACACAAAAACCGCATCCAAAGGGTGATCCAAAATTACATATCCGCGGTTAGCAATTTATACAAATTACTCGCTTCTAACTGAGTATCATACATTTTGGATCACTCTGTATATTGAAGGACACATTCATATATTTTTTTGTGTGTCTGTAAAACACGAAAGTATATAACGTCCATTTCCAATGATATAAAATGTAATTAAGCCCCGAGGTTAATTCGCTTTGTTTATTTATCGTTACGGCAAATTGATTTTTTCCAAAGCACATAAAAAAAATTATTTGCTCTTCTCATCGAATGTTTCGAATCTGCATAACTATAGCAAGCAGGTATATACTTAGTCTAGCAAAGATGTTTTTTTTTTGTTTTTCGCCAAGTTCGATACTCATCAATATAATTTTCGAGATTCATCAACTTTTTCGAGAATATGTTGGTCACAAACAAATCCGGCTACGCTGCATCCAGTCTTTTCTTCAGTAGTAAGGACGAACACCTAGGAACACCAAATGAACACCTTGGTGTTCATTTGGTGTTCCCATGGTGTTCCTTTGGTGTTCATTTGATGTTCCATTGGTGTTTCTTGGGAACAGCAAATGAACACCTTATTTGCCGATAGATGGCGTGGTGGGGGTAGGCTTGGTTATTCACCGATAGATGGCGGGGTGGGGGTAGGTTTGGTGATTCACCGATAGATGGCACGGCATGGCGGAGGAGGATTTCCTCCGCCATCCACCATAAAGTTGGCCAAGAACCCTTTAATCTTTTCTACTTTCTTCATTTAGAGTTTATAACAGCTCTAGTTTGGCCACCACATAAATTTCCGCCCCATTCATTAACAAACCTTTGCCAGCTTCAGGTTTAATCTGTAAAAAATAAAAACATAAAATAATTTCAATTAAAAATTGAAATTTTCAGTACCGAAAATAACTTCAAACGTGCAAACGAAACATATCGTAATAGAAACCTTGAGTAATTTGTGAAAAGTCGATATATAATATAATAACAGTAAATTTGACTAATTGAAACTTTGCGTTTGTAAGTACTTGGCGTAATTGTGCCCTTGCACAAATGTCTATATATATACAAAGACGTCCACTTTGTGAACAGTTTGGACTAATTAGAATGTCGTAACTTGCAACAAACTGAACACAGAATATTATATTGTATATTATAAATGAGAAATTTAATTATAACGAAAGTTGCCTGTAGCTACAGCACCGCAAAACTGTTCGTTTCCGCATGTTGTGTTAGGAACATACGTGAAATTATCGAATCGAATAATAGTCCTTATTCCTTAGTCCTCATTAAACATTCTTCAGTTGAAAATTAAAACCCAAAATGGGAAAGGACTTATATACGTGAGTTCAAAGACAAATATTGGTTTTTGAACAATTTTCATCCCTTCTAATTCTAATATGTACATATTTAGAGGAGAAGCACGCAGGACCGTACTGTGATTACATTTTATATACAAATAATTTAGTAATACCTTAAATGAATTAATACATGTCGTTAACAAATAATATACACATTAAATTATTAGTCGCGTTCCTTTTACACGAAATCTCATTTGTGACGTCATCCGACTGCCTCTCGGCGTGTCAGCCATTTTATTTGTAGGTTGGAATTTGCGGGAAATTTGAATTTGCTATTTGTATTCTCAAGTAAATTCAAATTAGGACTTAGGTTAGGTTTTCCAAAAACAATAACGATTATACTTGTTGAGCGCTATTTTGGTATAAGTGTGGGATAAGTGGTATAAGACGGTATAAGTATAAGTGGTATAACTTTGGTATAAGTGGTATAAGCGAGCTATGCGTCATCGTTTAAATTCAGACTCAGTTTAATGTAAAACGAAAGCGACTATTATTTGAAAATTAGTAATTGAAAGAAATAAGAGTGCACGGCGTATAAACATAATTAAGAATTCCTTGTTGAATAAATAATCGGGAAAAAGTGGCGCGATGAAACTATTCTCATCAGCTACATCGACCATCGTAAAATCTTAATCGCATAAGCCGATAAAAACGTTTAATATTTAAAAAGGTTTCCGTTGGCTGTACGCTTTCAGCCATGATCAACTTTTTCACATATAAGTTTTCGAAACCGTATTTTCACCGCGAACAGAATGAAAGGCTGGCCATTCCAATTTGATCGAAGTCTTCCCTCGCTTGGGAAAAATATATTTCGTTTAGTAATAAAGCAAATATTGAATTATTAATATGAATAAGTAATTGGTTTTGGGTAGATAAGGCAAAAGTTGAAATTTGATTTTTTTATTTCGTCATCGACTAACGCGTCTTCAGAAAACAGTTGTTTGTGGTTGGGATTGTCATTACTAAATTATTCATTTTGACAAAGATTTCCAGTCTTATACTTGAAAAAAAAAATCGGTACGGATTCGGACCGCACAACTTTCCGGCAATATCCACTACGACTTTATAGAACTCGTCGACCGTAAAAACAATTTTGATCGGAAAGTGGAAATGAGATTGATAGTGTTTTGATAGCAATAAATTTCTGGGCAATTTCTACTTTCCGATCAAAATTACTTTTACGATCGACGAGTTCTACATACCTTCGGTATGTGGCCGAGAAGTAAAATATTGTGCGGTGCCAAACCGTACCGATTATTTTAATTTCAATGACGGTTAACGTCAGTTTCAATATTTGTATCACTAACTTTCCGATGAAGTTTATAATGTCAATTTCGAGTGTCAGTGTGATTTAGAGGCGCCCAAGCAGCATTGTTCATTTCTATTCTTATGCTGGTAATTGTTATGGGATTGTTGAAATAGTAGCACATATAATCCAAACCATTAGCTCTAGAAGAAATGTTAATAGCAAATCTTGCAAGAAATTGAAAACAAAATTATATAGATACATTTATGCTACAATCAATATTTAGCGAGTTGGACGTTTTGGCCTACAAGTAAAGGTGTCT
>JARJEB010007072.1:0-10384 GCA_030264535.1 Liometoxenus newtonarum
ATTATGACCTATAATTGACTCGTGTCAAGCTTATTATTCGTGAGTGGTGATAATGTCTGTCATATGTGCCTGCACACACACATAGTAATCACTGTTTTACGTGGTCGTCGCGGATAAATGTTATAATAATATGTTTTTAGCACAAATAAGTCAATAAATGAGCAATTGTGGTTGTTTTCACCATTCGATGCAATTCAAATCGGAAATATTTTTCCGTTCTAATTCCAATTATTGACATAATTGACTTTTTAACGCTCTTTAGCTTAGCTTAGTGTGATATTTGTAATGTTATACTTTGATGATCTATTTAGAATTATAGAAAGCAATAGAAATATTAACATAATATATTATCATTTCGTAACAATAGCAACACAAAGTGCAAGTTGAAAATAAACTTATATACCTTGCGTTTATTTTACCGTCGAACACACATCCCCACTCTCTCCCCGTCCGTCGGTGAACCTTTTGCAATACAAATCGCAAATGCCATGAGTTTGACTAGTTTATTTTAGCTGTGAACAACGCGAACGCTACATGCTATGTTCCATGGTAAAATAAAAAACGCTCTATGTATATAAATATACTTATGTAAAAATACAATTGTGAATTTTCATATTCCTACACGAATTTTCACGCGCACGCACACTGACATTACTCAAAAAACCACATTTCGGAGAAGTGGTATCTGGATTTGTGGAAATATATCAAAATTTTGCGCAATAAAATTTGGTCTGCCCTGAAGCTTCGGTATGCTGGAATAGTTATTGTAGCAATAAGTTGCGTTGAGAAGGGTCTTATGAACTAGTGTGAGCAAAACGCATGCGAATAATCAAACGAGCAAAAATAATTCCCTTCTCAACACAAAGAGATGCGAACAAAATTTTTTGCACACCTGCAATCATATTTTAGAGACAATATGCCAATTTAAAACACAAAATCACTAATTTTGCTTGAGCGCTGAATCAAAACGGTCAAACGGTTGAACTGGAGTTTACACTTACACGTTGACGAGCACGTCGAACAATCTCAAAACGTATGCAACCCAAACAACAATTGTCTATTATTGAATGGAACATATAATGAGAAAGAAGGAGATGCACATATTATACGGTTATGTAATGAAAAATAGTAATAGTTTTGTAAAAAGCATTGCATAAAATGTACATAACATAGTGGGTGTGCAAAAAGTAAAAATCGGTACGAGTAGCACCTCATAACTTGTCAACTATACGAAGCTAACTTTCATCACTGACCACAGATCAGATGGATGTTTCAATTTCAACAATTCCCAAATCTAAAACGGAATGATGAATAAAGATATTTGCTCCGACGCGACTCGAAATGCCGATTTATTGTATACTTACCTACAAATTAAACTTACCTTGTAATTTCCTAATCATATGCAATTAAAAAATATTACAAGTACCCGAAAGCTATAAAATATAAGCAAATATATCTAAAATCAAATGGCAATTCAAGCCGAAGTGAATAGATTTCAATTTCCAAATAGTAAAGCAACATATTAATATACGTCCGGCCTCGATTTATATGCTCATTTACTTATTGTGCTTATATAAATAGTTTTTTTTTTCTGTTTACCACTTAGTGACTTTAATATCTAATAGAGTGGCTACTAACGTCAAATGTTGAAATTTTATCGACGCCTTATTGGTCACTAAAATAGGTGCAGTTTTCAGCTAACACAAGTGGCGACCTCTTCTTTTGAATAATGTATGTTATTATTTTAAAATAGGAGCCCTTTACAGTTTTCCATTTTTCCAATGGCACAATTACAGTTTTTTACTTTTGACTAGCATACATTTACAGTTTCCTACTTTTGAATAGCGCTTTTGCTACCCGTTTTAGTTTCGCTACTAAACGCAGGTGGCGCGGGTGGCGCCAGGCTGCTGTAATACAGCCGGTGAATTCTAACAACTGACCTCTCTATACCATATAGGTATTTAACGTATTTACATATACGCAGTATTTTAGCTGAATTAATGCACCAGTTGTATTGTTATTTATGACTTCATTTTCAAATCGTTCATAATAAGCGATATCTCGATAGGAAACTCGAAGTATTATATGCACCTTACTCTTACTCTTACTTTATATATTTACGTTTTAGTGTACTCATTTCCTTTTTGTAGAAATTTATTTTATTTTGCAAATGTGCCTGAGCCTGGCAAATCTCATTCTCGAATATAATTTTTATGAATTGCAGTATTGCCAAGTATACGCGAGCATATATGTAAATCATTAATTATTTAATCTGTATAATTATAGTTGCTCTTTATAAAAGCAGATAAACTGCATTGATAAGATATAAATGTGAGATTTTTGCACAATTTCAGTTTTCTTTTCGATGTTTATTATATAGTTTATCAAATTTCCTGGAATAATGAATTGTTAGCGCGCAAATTAATAATAATATCCAATTCAACACAAAAACATATTAACATTGATTGATTCGACGTTCTGAGAAGCAGTGCCCCCTTAACCACAGGGCTAAATGGGCTATAGCCCCGGGGCGCCAGGTTTTTGGGGCGACGATTTTACTTGTGCACGATATTTTATCATATATTCCACTTATTCTTAATTTCTTTACATATTCTTTGACTATACTTTTGTTTTTTGTTTATATCTATTCTTAGTTTGTTTTTAATCATATATAGATTATTTGAACTTTATATGTTTATTTGTTTATTAGTTTAAGGGTATGTAAAATATATTGACTTTTTCTGGACCTGAAACTTTTGTCAAACTTTAGTCACCTCGCTTCTGCTTATACTACCGTGCATTTTCTTATGAAGAGGCAGGTGCGCATTATTGTTAGTAGCCCACGGGCGCCAAATATCTTAAGACGGCCCTGCTGGGAAGGCGATATTTATTCTTTGATTTTGGTTTCGACAAAGTTCTGTATATTTGGGTTTCCAATTTTTAAAGTATTTTAAGTATCTATACCATCAAAAGCAACCAGGGACGGACTGGCCATAAGAGCATTCGGGAATTTCCCGAGAGGCCGCCAGGCTGGATTAGAAGGGCCGCCGAGCCGGATGGCATAAAAGATTGGAAATTTTTTAGTTGCTTGATCTCCTCGATTTTTTGAGATTTGAGACCGTTTTTTTTTTGGTTACTTGATCTTTTTTTTTGGTCTGTGCGATCGTGAGGCCGCTTACACAAATTTTCCCGCGCCGATTGCAAGACTCAGTCCGTCCCTGAAAACAACAAAACATTTTTTTTTTAGATATGATAGTGCTACTAACCTTTGCTCAATCAAGTAATAAATTAGACAAATCAATCAACCCTCTTGGGTGCCTCCATTTTCGTTCCCAAGTCATTTTAGCTAACAAGTTGTTTGTATAGTTATCATAACCTTGAAGCTACTACTTAAATGAATCACTGAAAAGGGATTCATTGAGTGACCATTATTATACATCTGTCAATCTCTATCCTTGCTTGAACCTTCCCTATCAGAGTAGATTTCCTTTCTTTGACAACTTTCAATTTTAATGGTTTCAAATTTGTCACTGTTAAACGTTTTACTTAAATTTACAGTAAACCACTAAGGAGTCGTTATGTGCATTATTTCTTCTCCCATTTATTCTTCACCAATGGAAAAAAAAAGAAACATGTTTGGTGTGTGTGGTCACACAAAAGCATTTGAGATGCTTAAATTTAAACAAATCACCAGCACGTAAATTTTTAAAGCTAAAATTCAATCAAACAAAAAGTAGGAAAGTCATCAACATATAGATGTAGGCAATTGTTGAATAATAAGATAATAGATAATTGTAAATAAGAAAATGTTTTGCTAGTGGCACAAGCGGGCACGTGTCTTTAAAAACATTCAATTGTTTCACATATTAATGAATTAAAAATAAAATGAAGATGTCAGAATTGTCAAATTGTCAGGTGTCCATCTGCAAGTCGGCTTTTCTTTCAATTTCTTTTATATGCTGTGGTGGTACTTTTGATGTTTTATTTTAAGTTTTTTTTTGTTTTTCAATTCATGTATGTGTTGTTTTTTGTTTTTTGATTTAATGCAGCACGTGCTGCTAATATAAATACTTACCATGCATCAAGAATTGGAAGGCATCTTTTATTGATTATTATTGAAGGATTGAAGCTTTTAATATGTATAAGCAGCGCCAGCGGCGGCTTTTTTCTGTCTTTTTTTTTCTGTTTCATGCAACGATGCAACACAATCGTATACTTAATAAATGGCAACTGTTTCTTAAATATGGCAATCCTTCACGAAGCCAACAACAAATAGCTATAAAAAAAACGATCATAAAACGTATTTTTGGCAAATGTTTGTTTCTCTTTGCTGTCTTAATGAAGTATTCCATCAGTATGCAGAAATAACAGTGTTTTGATGATGTTTGTTCATTTGGAATTTAAACTGAATGTGAACCAGGGATGAATGGCGCTAAATACTAAATTATAAATTCAACATACGATGGGTATATTCGAGTAAATATGTAAAACGAAAACAATTCAATTGTCTTTTGGTGGCGTTTACATTGGCATTGTGGGGCGAGCACGAAGGTTTAACTTTGTTGATGTTTGTGTTGTGCTGTGTCTCGTTCAAATTCAAATAGTAAGTACGTGGACCCTTTTAATAAGAAACTTCGTTAAGTGCATGTATAAATGGCACGTGTTTCTTTACATCTTAATATTAATGCTAATATAAGTTTAGACAACTTTAAGAACTCTTCAAACAGTTCTTCAAACAGATCGCTGTAAAACTATCGACCAACGAATGAGGTTAAAATTGAGTTTTTTTTATGAATGGTTGCGTTCATAAAAAAGCCCAATATATGGCCACATATATGGCTTTCAATGGGCGTGGACTCAGGAGTGCGTTCAGAATGAGTTTTTTTTTTGCATAAACATGATTTTTTTATTCTGAACGCTCTACGTGTTTCTTTACACCTTAATAATAATCCTAGTATAAGTTTAGACAACTTTAAGAACTCAAAGTTCTTCAAACAGATCGTTGTAAAATTATCGTCCAACCAGTGTGGTTAAAATTGGGTTTTTTTATGAACGCAGCCACATATATGGCTTCCAATGGGCATGGACTCATGAGTGCGCTCAGAATGAGTTTTTTGCATAAACATGATTTTTTTATTCTGAACTACGTGTTTCTTTACACCTTAATAATAATGTTAGTATAAGTTTAGACAACTTTAAGAACTCAAAGTTCTTCCAACAGATCGTTGTAAAATTATCATCCAACCAGTGAGGTTAAAATTGGGTTTTTTTTATGAACGCAGCCACATATACGGCTTGCAATGGGCGTGGACTCAGGAGTGCGTTCAGAATTATTATTTTTGCATAAACATGATTTTTCTATTCTGAACGCTCTACGTGTTTCTTTACACCTTAATATTAATCCTAGTATAAGTTTAGACAACTTTAAGAACTCAAAGTTCTTCAAACAGATCGTTGTAAAATTATCGTCCAGCCAGTGAAGTTAAAATTGGGTTTTTTTATGAACGCAGCCACATATATGGCTTGCAATGGGCGTGGACTCAGGAGTGCGTTCAGAATGAGTTTTTTTTTCCATAACCCCGAAATTTCTATTCTGAACGCTCTACTGAGAACTGAGTTATGGTTAATTTACCTAAAAGTCTCAAAGTGGAAAATGGAAAGCTTCTTTTCACATTTTTATATTTGTCAAACTTTTTGAAGGAAAAGTCCTTCCAGCAATGGATTATTTTACGATACGCCGACGCGTATAGTTAGTATTTCCCACTTTCACTTGAAATATTGCTCTCATACGAGCAACTATTATAGCTGTTATATTTAAGTTTGTGAAAGGCTTTAACGTACTTAAAAGTATATCGCATATTGAGATCTATTATATTGCGCTATTTCCAATATAAATAATTAACCAATTTGAGCATAATCTAATAACTAAACTCTAAAGCAAGTAAGCAAGCAACAAGTGTGTGCTTCGTGTTCTCCCACCCCGAATATGTAGGTACAAACCCATAGATTGTCTCGTTTGTCTCTTTATACCTTACCTCCATGTCCATACCAACCTCACATTGATGTTACCTGTTAATAAATATTATCGACTGCTTCAGCCGCCCCAGCAAAACATAATTCGATCGTAAACTGAACGAAACCAAAGCAGTGTGTAGTGCGCATAGACTGCTTGCTGCAAAGGCCGGCAAAAGCATCTCTTTAAGGTTTAACATCGAAATAAGACAGAACGAAGTTGCCCTCTTGCAATCCGCTTTTTGCTTTGCGTTTGCGTTTACAAAATGTTCATTTTGCTTTGGCTCGCGGAGCGCGGATCGCGCTACGCGGTTTCTTGTATGTTTAGCTGAACGCGAACGAGTTACGAGAGTAAGTAGCATACCCGCCGAAGTATATTATTATCCAACATATAAATCTGTTAATCTAATTACCATACGTGACCGTATCAGTAGTATTTCTTCAACGAGCTGAAAGTACCGAGCAGCATGAAAGTACCATGCATAGAGGCCATTGAGAAAAGAGTTGGAGTGAGAGTTGAAGGAGTAGGTATAGCGAAAGCAATATGGCATGCATATATTGTAAAAACCTGTATACTGTTTACTTTTGTTGATAAAACCGAAAGGCAAAAGGTAACAAACAGGCCCTTAGAAGAAATACCGCGCTCCCTATAACTTATTACAGATATGGACATGTACCCTTACCAATAGCAATAAACATAATAACATAGAGGGTGTCATCATAAGATGTTTTAGGTACAAGTTGTCGTTTTGGAAGAAGACAATCAGGCACAATTTCAATTTCATAAATTTTCAGTGCAAGCGTTTCAAAATTTAGATAATAATAAAAGCAACCTCATTATGACCAAAATATAGAATAGAACGAAGCGACTTTGTAAAGTACGTGTGACTGACTGCTATGAATTCAGAGTCCACATAAAATTCCGGGAATCACAGATTGTCATAAACATCATCTAGCGCTTTTCGTAAGAACTACACTTTTAGAATAAACGTGACAGAACGAGAATTGAGAACCGCTTCGATTCTAGTCAATACGTGGTCATCTCCTCGAAATTGAGTAGTGCATCGCCGATGATACATGTGATATGCCGCTTCATGGACTTTACTGCGGCTTCCCACAAACCGCCGAAATGTGGAGAGCGTGCTGGTATTGTATGCCATTCGATGCATAGTTGTTTGCATAGTTGTTTGATTGCAGATGATGTTTTTTGCGAAGTATACAAAAAACTTCATTCAAGTGTCTACTTTCTACATTAAAAATATTTCTTTACGAAGCAACAAAGTTGAGAAGTTAATTGCATAAGCTCTTCATAATAGTGTAAGGTAAGCTAAATCTCTTCAACATTCAAAGCATAGCACATCGACTCGACATCAATTGTAGCAAATTGTCATCTTCAACACCAACAGGTCTATAGATACGTCGTTACGTTAAGCGGCCCCCACACTTTCAACCTAGTCGTCAACCTTGTCCTCAACTATAGGTTGGTGTTGTTGCCCACATACATGTCAACCAAGTTGATAAACAATAGTTTTATTTTGGTCTTCCCACAAGTTTTTACAAGTTGACAGCACAATTCCCAAAAAAACAACTGATGTTTACAAGCATGTCGTCAACCGTGCCACACATGTCTCAACCTGGTCGCCAACAACAGGCTCCGCCCACCAAATATCCAAACCACTTTGATTTTCTTCAACTTGGTACTCAACATGAAATTTCATCAACAACCTGCCCACAGACGGTCAACTTAGTCGTCAACAGGTTGATGACTAGATTGAAAGTGTATGGGCCGCTTTACGTGTTAAGTTGCTTCCATCTAGGTTAGGTCATTCTGTTGCTTAGCATTAGCGGCTACCGTGTTACGTACAGGTAGTTCAGACGATTGCCTTTTAACTATATGTGCAAGCATAATATACATACAAGAATAGTATATTACAGCAAAAACGACGCATGCAACATGCAAAGATGCCAAACTCTAAAATGTAAATTGCACCATATTTGAACAAACGCCGTTGTTACTGCACCGTGCACTGCTTTACAGACATGACATAGGCGCCGACTTGTGGGTAGTAAGGGTGCACGTACAATATATATGGGTTGCATGGCAAACCAGCAGAGGCACACACTTGAAATAGAAATTCTTTTCGTGAACGCGAAAAGAGGGTGCGAGATGTGGAAAGAGATGTCAACCTGCAACCCACAAAAATTTCAAAAGCGGCGCTTATGTTTACAAATCTAACTTATATCCTTATGGCTTCTATCTAATATACATATATACGCATTGTATAGTAAACAACTGCAAGGAGTTGAACGAAGTTGAAATGCTGGAAGTGCATTGCGTGCACGAAGCAGTAATGGCATTACTGCGTATGGACATTGCTGATTGACATGCGGCATTAACAATTTCTCGCCTTTGCCTTTGAATTTCCTACTTCTTATCTATACCTACCTGCTTAGGTGCTTACGAGTACCGAGTACCGAATGTGCAATTTGATATAAAAATATGCTGGTATGCAGTGATTTATCAAATGGTACAATTGTAAACAAAATGTAGATACACACATATAGGTACCATAATGTATGGTTAGAAACATTGGTTATAAATGACCAAACGAGGATACACCATCAGTTAAAATATTTAAATTCGTTGTCAATTTATCTAGATTTTATATTTATTGCGCCTCGCCGCTTAGTTTGATAGAAATTGGAAAGTTATTTGAATTAATTTACATATAGCTCTTATAAGCAAACATGAGCCCCGCGCAAAAGACGTGGACTAAATCAGACATTTTGAGGTTACTCTTACGCTGACACTCAATAATAAAATCATGACACTTTTAAGCAAGTTATATGAAAATTAATATATTGTTGATTTTTAACATAATTTGCTAATCTCTCCTGTCATTCCTTTCAAATTGGAAGTATAGTTATAGAATGCTAATTTCCAATTTTGAAAAGAATGACATTTTACTCTTTTATAAAGAATACATAATTAAATTTATCCGCGACGACCAAGTAAAACAGTCATTATTAGGTGTGTGCCCAGGCACATATAACTCACATTAAACTCTCACATTAAACTCACATATAACATATAACTCATATTAAACGCTAGGGCCGTTACTCCGCTCGGCTTCGCCTCGCTTCGTAACCACGCCCTCGCGTATACTAGCCTCTACATGCACTCATCGAGTAATATACTATTATATACCTAATTGACGACGTTTTTTTTTTGGTTCCTTTTTATGAACGTTTAGCAATGCGATTTTGATTCGATTAGTAGGACGCTTAGATTACAACAATTGACATAATTGACATGTAAAAACTTACACTTTAAATCTTTAAAACAATCGACATTTATACGTCTGCATGTCTCTGTCTCTGACCCTATAATATTCGAAATTGCTGTAATGCTGTATCATTAACACAAGCGATGCGCCAACGTTACAAATGAAGAAATATCAACGAAGACAGAACAATGCCAATGCGGGTGTTGAATGCACATCAGTCAAGTCAGACTGATGTGAGACGTATCATTTATTAATTACATTATTATCGACACACTCTTTGTCTTTGGGTGGTCACTGCTCGCAAACCAATTTATCTTCACTAAAAAGTAAAACTTTTCTAAATCAGTTAAAGTGAGTTTAGAGGACAATTTAGAGTCAATCAGTCCAATATATGTACAATATCAATAAGACGGAATTTCCCAAATTTTAGGTTGTTTATGCCTCCAGATTTATTCAAAAAGAACATATAATTTAGACGTGTGTTGCGACTAGTTTCGCTCGGTACGAAGTTTCTTCAGGGCAACAACTGAAAATTCATTGAACATTACACTAATATTCTTCTTCTTCAGCCTATTTGTGGTCAACTCCTGAACCAGGCCTCTGAGTATGGTAGATTTATATTATCACTTGGAGGATTTGCCTTACACCAATATTACAACCCATAAATGACATTGTCAACTTATTGTTATAATGTTCAATGAATTTTTCGTTCTTGCCAGTTGCTTGAAGAAGGTCCTCACCGAGCGAAACTAGTCGCAACTCCGGTCTCAATGATATGCTCCATTTAAATAAATCTGTCCCTCCATCTTTATCCCGATCAGCTGATTAAAATTAGCTCCGTCATCACGGAGCTAATTTTAGACATGACGTAACGTGGAACATCTTGATAAATTTTTTAATAATTCATTTTTACTTCCTTGCAGTTGGATTTGGAATATTCTTGTATAGGTATTTACAAATTCCGAGTTATTATCTTTATCCGCGACGACCACGTAAAACAGCGATTACTATGTGTGTATGCAGGCACATATGACAGCCATTATCACCACTCGCGAATTATGAGCTTAACACGAGTCAATTATAGG
>JARJEB010007073.1:0-11190 GCA_030264535.1 Liometoxenus newtonarum
TAAAAGTAATGTTGATCGGAAAGTGGAAGTAAGATTGATTACGTGTTGATATCACTAAAATTCTGTGCAATTTCCACTTTCCGCTCAAAATTACTTTTACAATCGACGAGTTCTACGAAATCGTAGTGGATATGACCGGAAAGTTGTGCGGTGCGAACCCGTACCGATTTTTTTTTATTCCAGGTTCATGTGAGACCGATATGAACCCACGTACCAAATTTCATACTGGTTCTTTGCTTGGTTTGCCCGCAATTTTGCTAACAGACACATACAGCCACACACACACAAACACACACACACACACACACACACACACATACACACACACACATACACACACACATACACACACATATACACACACACACACACACATTCACATACACAAACACACACCAGAACAAAAAACCGAATTCGAACCTGAGGTCAGCGGATCTGTACGAATTAGAGAAAAATAAGACTTCCATGTTTTTCATGATCACCTACCTATCATTCCTGTACCTGCATACCTTCGGTATGTGGCCCGAATATAAGAAAGATACGCAACGAGTTATAGAGTTTTTAGTTATTTTGAACTACTGTGGACCATAAATACAATGCTTTGAACTTATTATTAACTCTGATCAATTTATAGGTTTTTATAAAGAGTTACCAGAACCCCTGTCCAGTGACGAATGCCGACGGTTGCAATATCGAAGGAAGAGCGATTCGTTAAAACATCGTGTCAAACAGAACTTTTTAAATATATGGTGGGTATTTTATTCTTTGGAATACAAATCATAATTTATTGCAACCTGATTGAGCAGTAATATTGAAAACTTATTTGTTTGAATTGCTAATACACAGTCGCTTAAAATAATGAAAATTTTGAGTTGTTTAGTATTATTTTCATTTTCATTTCAGTTAAATGACAATATGTATGCTTATTAAAAAAAATAATGTAACAAAACTTATTCCCTGAAAAAAATATACCTATCTACTTGTGTGTTTTAGCGACGCACAAGTATCGGATGCAGTTCGTGAGTGGCTAAGAATGCCTACGTTCGATAGTCGGCAATGGGAAGACGAAGAATTGCTGCTTTTGTTGCAACAAATGTATTTGGACCACGATCTCTGCGCCAAGTTTGCTATTAATATTAATACGCTTAGGAACTTTTTATATGAGGCGTATAAGAATTATAATGACGTGCCATTTCATAACTTTCGTCATTGTTTCTGCGTGGCTCAAATGGTAATTATAGAAATATTAAATTTAAATGCTATAAGCTCTTAACTACAGTGTATCTACAACTAGTAATTAGTATATTATTTAATGAGTGTATTATTGGGCATATAATTCACGAGGGTGGGGGTTTTTTAAACAATAATACACGAGTTAAATACTAAACATCAACGCAGGGGGCGGATCGAGACACCGGGCGATCGGGCGATCCCCCCAAAAGCCTGTGCCTCTGGGGCCGTTTGGGGCCGCTTCAATCGAACAAAAATAATACTTTTTTTAATTCTAAATAATTTTGTTTCACATACTATGTATGTATTCAAATATATTTTTTTCTTTAAAATCAAATATGTTTTTCGGGTCGTTTTTTAATTTTTTTTTTTACTAATTATTGGAAATTAAAGGGCCGCTGCTTTTAAATCGCCCGGGCCTATTTCATAGTTCGATCCGCCCCTGTCCTTGACTCTCTTTATAGAGAGAAATCTTTTGCAAAATACAGCTGGATGCCTTCACACACAGCTATATGACGGTTGATACGTTGTCAGAGTTTTAATATTACAGCGGCGATTCGGATGTGGTGTTATGACAATTTCGTGACATAATCCGCTCTATAAATTTAACACGGAAATTTGCCTGACAATTACAACCGCTCACGAACTGAACGTATTTACCAATAGAACAAGAACAAATCGTCGTGTTCATGCGCTGCGAAGGAGAAAACCATCAAACAAAATTTATTATCTGCAATTACAAACAAGATCCAGTCAGTGGCGTAACAAATGATCTGGGAGTCTTGAGGCACTAAACATTTGGGGGGCTCTATTACAATCCAAAAAATACGTAAATGATGAGATGAACATTATTATGTGCCGCCCCAGTTGCCCCAATGGTAGTTACGCCCCTGAACAAGCTGAAAATATTACTAATACTGGGGTATTATTATAATTTTATTGAAATTTAAAGGTGCTCGTAACTTTTTTCTACTTTTATAATATTCAATCAATCCATAAATAATACAAAACAAGAAAACAAAATCAGATTAAAAAAGTTTTCAACAATTTTGGTTCAGCAACGCAATTTGCAAAAGCAAAAGAACGTCCAGGAATGGTTACCACAATGCGGAACCTCAAAGTCTTTTACAGCTCTGCATAGGTAGTTGAAGGTTTGTTACCTTGAAAGATGAAAAAGCAACGACAGGGATAATTTCTCCAAGTGCGGTTGTTCTAAAGCGAGAGAGAGAGAGAGTCAGAGAGAGAGAGAGAGATAGAGAAAGAGTCAAAATAAAGGTATCACTTTCCGGTTTTTGGTTTTTAAAAGGCAGTGTTTTCCCGCAAGTTGACAAGCACCGCAAGCAATTTCAAAATATTGCAAATTACGAAATTAATTTCTGTTCTTCCAAATATATGAAGAGAACAGCAGGTTGAGGACATATGTTCAAATGCAAGGGTCCAAATAGCACCGACAGAGTGATTTTACTTCAATTGGACCTCTTTTGTGAATTTAAATGTCATGTCAGTGAAACCAATTAGAAGGCTCCCAATAATAGGAACAAAATAACCCGCATAGAAAAAGAAATGTAAGAAAGAAAACAAATGAATTACAACATTACAGAAATCCATAAATCACATAGCGAGCCTTCTTGCTTGCTTTGCCACACGTATCGTAATTTCCCTTTCAGTTATTGGCTCGCACCGATTCAAAGGACTCGTTATATTCGCCGTAGGAAATTCCCTTTTTGATAAATAACAAAAGTTGCGTTACGTTTTGTGTTGTGTTGTTCACTTGTTTTGTGCGTGCTAGCGAGGGTGTTATTATTTCGTGATTCATTCATTTCGTTTGGCGTGCGAGCGTGCTTGTGTGTGTCGGTACATGGTCGGTACGTGATGTCGTGTTGCTCCTTGTTGCTTGCTTGATGTGTGTCTGCCTGCTGTTGCTGCGTGAATTTGCTGAATTTCTCTTTAAGATATACAAAGTGTTTCAGAAAACATTTGAGAACATAGGAAATTATGAAAAAGAGCCATTTTTTTTGAAGCATCCGTTTCTAATTGGAAACAACTAGGAAGAACTTTTTATGGGTCGTGACCTTGTATTTCACTTTTCTCTATCTAGTGAATCTTTCGGATTTACACTCAGGGTGTATTCGCGTTGTGAGCGCTGAGAAATTGACTCATGGCGGTAAAGAACGCTCAGAATCCAAAGTGAGCAGCAAAAATAGTGCTTTAAGCGCGAACGCGTAAAGCGTCTAAGCAAACCAAATCAAACCAAACCAACACGAATATAGCCTTAGGCGCTTATTAGCGCTTGAAACATGTTCGCTTTGGAGAAGTGAGCGCTCAGAAATTGATTCATGGAGCTTCAGAACGCTCAGAATCCAAAGCGAATAACAAGAAATAGTGCTTTAAGCGCGAATGTGTAAAGCGTCGAAGCGTCCAACACGAATACAGCCGTAGGCGCTCTTTGGCGCTTATAAGTTCTTGAAAAATGTTCGCTTTGGAGAAGTGAGCGCTCAGAAATTGATTCATGGCGCTTCAGAACGCTCAGAATCCAAAGCAAGCCAAAATCTTTAAAAAAATGTAAGCGCAAGCGCGTAAAGCGTCTAAGCGTCCAGCACGAATTCAGTCTTAGTCGCTCTTTGGTGCTTATAAGCGCTTTAAATGTTCGCTTTGGAGAAGTGAGAGCTGAGATATGAATTCATTGCGCTACAAAACGCTCAGAATCGAAAGAGAACAACAAAAAATACTACTTTAAGCGCGAGCGTGTAAACCGTCTAAAATCTAACGCGAACACTCCTATATGTATAGTACCGACTAAAAAAGTTAAGATGGCGCTTGAAGTAAGCAGGTTACTGTACTTTTTTTTTTTAATTTATTATTCCATTTATGAAATATGGTCGAAGAGTGAATCGCTTGGTATAATTTTTCTTCAACCCATTTTGAATACTCAAAGTTCATTGTGGTAGGTATTGATGTAATACTAGGGGAGCACTTTAGGTTTAGACCATACACCAACATGAAGACGCCGCCGACCACGGCGCGTCGTGCCGTACTAACATACTGAGACTGAGACCCAAAGCACGCACTTTATTTTATGCCATATTTTTCTTTTTCTTTATTTTCAATACAACCAACTTTACTTCCCCACACTTCTATCGTTCCGTTCTTTCGTTTCGTTTGCGGTGTTCCTTTTGCTAGTGGTATCCTCTCTGTGTTTCATTGTCAGTAAGGACCATGCACGTTTTCCTTGGTTCTTTAGTTGTTTTCTGCTTGTTCATCCTACAGTAATTTATAACCTACCTATACACAAATAGACATAAAGTGCCTTTGATAATATCTGACACAAGAAATTCAGAATGAATAGGAAAATATATATTGCAAATAATTGAATAGAATATCTATTTATGAATTTTTCTACTGTTTTCATTTACGTTCAGCTTCAGGTTTTCAAAATTCACGAAGCAACTGGAGATTGGGTCAACTAATAGTTCAAATTTCTATTATTTACGAAATAATGAACTTTGGAAACATATGATGCCAATATCTATATTTTTTTTTGTGCCAATATTGCGGCAATTCTCAACACTCAATGGGCAATAATTGAATTTGATCGGGAGCTTGTTTATCAGATCAACATTTATCAAAAGGCTGATAGATTTATTGCCTGCTTGTATGCTCCACACACAAAAAGCTAATCATGGAAATCTACAGGATGTTGTAGTTTCTTTCTAAAAAATTCTTACAAAAACACCTATAATGCTCAAGTAACAACTCAAAAATTATTCTTATTAGTCAAAATTCTATATTCAAAAATGTCTGCTTCGTAGATATTCATATGTCATTTTCTTATTATTGAGTCGCTTATCATCTTACCATAATTTAGAATATCGTAAATTTATCGATAGAGTCACCAAGTTGTTTGCATATATTTTGTGTAAATGTAAGCGTAAGCGCATAAAGCGTCTAAGCGTCCAGCACGAATTCAGACTTAGGCGCTCTTTGGTGCTTATAAGCGCTTTAAATGTTCGCTTTGGAGAAGTGAGCGCTGAGAAATGAATTCATTGCGCTACAAAACGCTCAGAATCGAAAGAGAACAACAAAAAATACTACTTTAAGCGCGAGCGTGTAAACCGTCTAAAATCTAACGCGAAAAAAATGTCTGCCTTGTAGATATTCATATGTCATTTTCTTATTATTGAGTCGCTTTTAGAAATCTTACCATAATTTAGAATATCGTAAATTTATCGATAGAGTCACCAAGTTGGTTGCATATATTTTGTAAAATACTTAATTTTGCAACATACAGTATGTTTCAAATATAATTTATACAGACACGAAACTGGCGAGAAATTAGATAAGATGAATACATGGTGTTTCAAATAATTTCATGTATTGAGAAGAGCTGGCTGCGGACCATAAGCAACCAGGCGGGCGTTCTTCTTCGTGTCCGTTCGCGTTCGCTTTGACTACACTCGACGAGACTGACGTCTAACGCATATTTTACATATAAAATTCCCACAACCACATACCCTAAAACTTCCTAAAAGTCATTCATGGTAAAAGCAATTTCGTCAGAATTTCTGTATAGAATTATTACTTTCCGATCAAAATTAGTTCTACGAAATCGTTGGGTCGGAAAATTTCGCGGTGCGCATCCGTACCGAATTTTGGACAAATTTTCTAGGAAAATCGCTGACTATCAATAAAATCATAGTCTATATGTCAGTCACACGGAGATATAAAATAATAATAAGTAATTAAATAGTTTAATTTACTTCTTCGTGGCACTCCTTTTGCCTCTTTTCTCTTATAAAGTCAATAACCCGACATATCAAAAAAACATAAAAATTATACGACTCGTCGACGATTTTATTCATTCCGTCAACGTTTGACGGTTTTCATTTTACATTTTTCATCCATTGGTAAAACGAACAGGTAGGTATTGTCTCTTTTATTCTTAAAAAAAATATGGCAATACTTCGTCCTTGCACGAACATACACATGGGTATCTATAATAAGAATAGACGACAACCAGGAAAGGTACCTACACCTACATTACACCGTTTGGTAAAAGAAAGACCCGCGGGAGATAATTTTTACTACGGGACTATAAAATAAACTCATCTACTGACTGATAAACCTTTATGGCGTATTATGACGGTGTCTTGTTATTACTATTATTATTATTATTATCGTAGTATTATTAAACCTTCTAGACTAGAAGAAGAAGCCATACCGATACATATAAAATTATAATTAATATCTCTTCTTCTTTATAATATAGCTTTTGACTTTTTACAATCATAAATAAAGAAACTAATTTAACAAAGAACAATCATCAGAATCGTGCAATTTTTCTAGTCACATATTTGTTCTTGTAAGACTATTAATTACATCGGAAATTACTTCTGTAAGTTCAATATTTGGCTTCTAGACGGTATATTCCCAGATTTGCTTCGCACCCTGATTCGGAAATATCCAATAATATTCTGAACAATAAAGTAATGTATATAGGTAGGTGCAGTGCGTTGGCGGATTTCATCGTGTACAACTTTTCTCTTTAACGCGGAATTTTCCAACTTTACCGAAAGCTAGATACAGAAAGCCGTTTTGAGATCGAAACAAAGAGCTTTTGCCTTCACTTTAGTCTTATAGAACTTCAAGTAGACGTCTTAGAAGTACAGGAAAAGGTTGAAGATGTTGAAGATGTGAGAGCATTACATACGTATAGGCAAAGTGCTGGAAAGTAGAAAACGTTCAGTGTAATTTAGAGTTGATTGCCGATAGTGAAGGCTCGGTTGGCCTAAGGTTATTCCGATAATTTAACCAAGTTTGCAATCATCTCGTTCTTCTGTTCTATAGATAGTGCTCGATTGATCTGCTTACTGGTTGATCCTCCTACTACAACAATAATGAACATTAGAACTATTATAAATGTTAGCTGTTTAAATGTATAGTAGTTTCAACTGCTTTCTTCAGTAGTTTCTCTTCAGTTGTATATACTCGTAGTTTCGCATATATATTTATTGCTTAGTTGGTTTGTTAGGTCATGCGGACATTAAGTTGAAAGGAAGCTGAACCATCACATCACGTCAGATCAAAACGATCCGAAGTGGTGCGAACATTGCGTCGAGAAGAGATCAGGATCAGAAGGAAAAAGAGAAGAGAAATTAACGGACGGGATGTTGGTTGGTTGGTCGATTGTACTGTCAGAGGGGTTAAAGGCACCTTTGGTTTTGTCTCGGGATGGAATCTCTCTATTCATTGATCTTGAAATGAAACATTTCCAGAACATAGCTGAGCAAAAATAAACGGAACGAACAATACGCAGGGAAATCGTGTGTGTTATCAAAGATTGTGTTAATTTCACTAAAGGAACAAGGAAACATGAAAGTTGATGGAAATATATTATGGATGGAAGAACATTGATATCCACAAAATGGTCAAACATATAGTGATTTCTAATGGATGGATAGTTCAGAAATGGGGAAAATTTCGATAATTTTCTCTTTTCATTATGTTACCAATTTTCACTATTTTCGCAGTTCCTATTATTTGTCGTATATATTTGTAAGGGATTTAAAAGCAGGAAACGTTGGTTTTCTACGAGTATTTGAAGAAGGAAGGCTTTACCTTGAGTTCTTGACACATTTGCTGGGGCGTTTCTTTCAGTTTCAGAATTTCACATCAAATCATCTCACTAAAATCCGGCACGAATTTTAACTAAGTGCATGCACGTAGTAGCTACAAAGATTCCACGTGGCAATTGTAAACCGTAAAATGTTACTTTATATTTCTCTTAAGCCCTTGGGCATTCCAATATTCCCTACTGTTACACTTACTCGTTCATATCAGTTCTTAGACTTACGCACTTACTCAAGTTTCCCCTCTTTAATTTTCTATATTGCTATAAGTATATACAAATTTCAACCAATAAATATTATTTTTGCATTTTATTCCACAGAATTTTACCAGTAAATCATTAGAGTGACGTCAGTGACAGTGACCGATTATATTCCTAACGCAACACTTTTCGTTATAGCCATCTCTTTACTGCCATTTGTTGGTTTGGTTGCATACGTTTTGAAATTATTCTAAATCTCGCGTTTGATTCTACGTTTGGCTTGTTCCGAAGTCCAACCGAAGTAAATTTTTGCTCAGCAAAAATAGTGTTCTATGTATAATAATCAAATTAAATTATATATGAAATTAGATAAGTCACATCAAACAGAATTCTGCCAATGGATCTTTGAATACCTATATCCCAAGATATCTTAGATAAGCGATTCTTTCATATTTTTTTCCTCTTTGTTGGCTTTAAACACAATGCCTGTAAGTTTACGATAATAAATCTTGAATAGCAGACGCGCAATAATAGAGGGTGACAGTGACCGATTATATTCCTAACGCAATAGTTTTCGTTATAGGCATCTCTTTATTGCCATTTGTTGGTTTGGTTGCATACGTCTTGAGATTGTTCTAAATCTCGCGTGTGATTCTACGTTTGGTTTGTTCCGAAGTCCAACCGTAGTAAATTTTTGCTCCGCAAAAAAAGTGTTCTATAAAAATCAAATTAAATTATGTATGGAATTAGATAAGTCACATCAAACTGAATTCTGCCAACATTCCAATGGATCTTTGAATACCTATATCCCAAGATATCTTAGATAAGCGATTCTTTCATATTTTTTTCCTCTTTGTTGGCTTTAAACACAATGGCGGTAAGTTTACGATAATAAATCTTGAAGAGCAGACGCGCAATAATAGAGGGCCTGTCAAGGACTACCCGCGACACTATAAAGCAATGAACGAATGGAAAACTGTGCGCGATGCGACGCGCATGTATAGAACAATTTAAAAACTTTTATGATTGTTCGAGTTTGAAGTGTTTCGAGACGAGGTAAGACATTTGCTTCTTTCAAGAGTTTAGTAGTCTTCGGACGATACCGATGAAAACAACTTTTGAAAGTTGTTGGTTTAACTTTTATGTGAAGATTGCCTATGTTTTTATTCGCATATTACACACATTGTTACATGTTTCGCTGCACGAAAAATTTGTTCTTAAAACGAACATTTACATTAACACTTCACTGATTTATGTTGCACAACTGGTGGTATATTGTGCCATTTATTGTGGCTGAAAATGATAAATCACAACACGTTGTACAACATAAATGTTAGAAAGTAGCCTACATGTGATGCAGAAACTGCAGTACCTACTGCTGCTACTACTACTACTACTGATTTTTCCGATTTTCCAAAGACTAGTTTCCAGTATCTTGGAGTTTCTAGTTGCCACTTATCACGCTTTCCTTTCGCATTGCCATAAAGCAATACGGTTCGAAGCTTCGAATAGGTAAAGGGCAATAAAATACCTTTACTGCTAGAATCAGCAATATCATTCAGCACGAGTTAGAATTATGGGAAAATCTCAGTGTCAGTATCAAATGCACAAGAATATTGACCAAGCATAAAAAACTTCACTGGCTGGCTAGTGCTGGTAAAAGGTAATGCAAAAGAATATTTATAATAGAGGTGAAAATGTTATATGAACGATGCTTGTCCTTTCGTTGACAAATAAATCAAGCGAATAAACACGACTTTTTCAAGATGTTGGTGTTGGTGACTAGAACATTCAGCAGCAGTGCAGATGAACAAGTTATATACATATTTTGTTGAAGTGAAGTGAAAAAGTACACAAATACAAGAGAACAAAAGAGTATTATAGAAGTAAATACGTAAAGAGAGCAAAACAACTAAGAAGCAACGAACTGAAGAACTGGCAAACTTTGAAACGAAAGGAATGAGAGTGATTTATAGGCGCAACGAGTGGCAAATCATGAATGGCTTTTATAAACTTTTGTTTCCAAAATGTGTGTTGTTGCTGGTGGTAGGTATTATTCGTTTCATTTCTGTCCAAGGTTTTTCTTGTAGCCGATTTAGCGATTCCTCTACAGGTTGTCCGAAAAAAGCCTAAAGCTACAACAAGAAAAATCAATGAAAATTCTAAATTCTTAGGAACCCAACTTGTTAAATTGGCTGGCAAGTCTCAAGAGTCATATTTTCTATATACCAACTTCTGATTTGATTAGAAAATTGACATTGAATTGAAATGTCATATATTTTGTTTTCTAGGTTATCCAAAAATATAACAAAATCCTTTTTATACAATAATCAATATTATGATCACCAAAATGTCCAGGATTTCGAGCAGTAGGTATACAAAATCCTAATAGTGTTGTAGTTGTTGTTGAAAAAAAAAACGAAAACTCTGAAGGAGCAGCTGGACATTGTCGAGTTCGAACGTATCTACGTATATTATTCGAGTGTAGGACTAGAATGACTAGAACCGACTAGAACCTTCAGCATGGTCATCGGAAATGTCGTTGCTAAGTTGTATTGAACAACTTTCGTGCAGAATGTTTTAGATTTCGTTTCCACTCTCTTAAGCAACCAGTAGGAACAACAACTTTTCAGATAAATATCTATATATACTCCAGATTATAGTATTGTACCGATGGCAGTGAAGCAAGAAGAATATACAGCAAAAACAACTAAAACACACGAAACGACAAGTTATTACCGCAACTGAAAATAACAATTAAAAAATAAGAACAACAAAACAAAATGCTTGTGTACCTTGTAAATAATGGAGTTTTTATTGTTTTTATTCAATTCTATTTTTTTTTTAATGTGTTTTGAATCTTTCATGGTTTTGAGAATTTCTGTATTTTTCAAGTTTTTAAAATAATTACCTCTGGAAAGAAACTTTTTCAATTTAATGAATTTTACACATAAGTAGGTATAAATAAGTAAGACAATAAAATTTGCAACTTGCACCAATAAAATAACTTTTTTCTACACCTATTTAGTTATATGGTTATTATAAGCATTTTTTGATTGATTAATGGTACCTATAAATAACTACCGTGAGTTATGGATTTGTTGAATTCCGACCATAACTCATGTGTATCGCCC
>JARJEB010007074.1:0-23641 GCA_030264535.1 Liometoxenus newtonarum
TTCATTTATTATTACAATTTTGATTAAATTAAGTGGCGTTCGGAGATAAAATAGTATATATCATTCAGCGTATAAGTGACTTTGTGTGGCTCGTAGGAATTGTCCGACTCGCTGCGCTCAACCGTTCCTACTCGCCACACAAAGTGTCACTTATACGCTTAATGATATAATCTACTATTATATTCTTCCGCTAACACCCGGTGTATACCAATTTAGGTTTTATAGACATTCGAATATGAAGCGAACTGTACTTGCCTCAATTTTACCAAAAAATGAGAGGGTTTCCATGGAAAACGAAAACCACAAAGATTGAAAGAAACGAACGGATATTGTTATACTGCTGGTCTTAATGGCATGGACAAACCCAGTCATCCATGAAGAAATAAAAGAAAACCGAACATATGAAGATGAAGGAAGCAGCAATTGAACTTTCAAAAAAGAAAACGACAACATCAAAAACATTTCAACAATCAAACACAACTTACTGACTTTTGATGGTACGCAAGAACGATGTGCATGAACCCACACAATCAAAACGCAAAAATGCACAAAGTGGAATATTGCAAGACAAGAGAAAGAATTTTTAGACATTATGCACGTCACGCATAAATATTACTGTCTCTTTGTACTCACTTGATATCTACTATATTTATCCAAAAACTTGATAAGTTGTTGCAACTCAACTCGACAGGGGGAAGTTATGTATACGAGTAGGGTTGTTTTAACAGCAATTCAAGTCACGCACTTACAAGTTGTAGGGTTGCAATTGCGGACAAGGAATGACTTTTAAATAGTGCTCAAAAAATTATTGCGTTCTAGATAAAAACCTCTAATTTTAGTGATAAACGTTGAATCAAGGGTTTTTTTTTACTTTTAATAGAACTCCTCCGATCGTTTCACATCATATCAAAAACTATAAAAGCAATTTCGCCGCAAGACTTTTGATGGATGGCCGTTACATTTGCACATCAAAAATGGTATTTTATTGGTAAAAGTGTAAGTACCGCGACCGCGTAATCGTGAACGCGTTGTTGTATTCAGTTATGAATTATTGAAATTTTCTACAAAATACTGAGAGTTTCTCACACAAAGTTGTATCTTCAAAGCCATATTAAATTTTGTGGATTTGCTTGGAACGTCCAGCAGATCTGTGAATGGAAAACCAAAATGCACACGAATACGAAACTATGAATTATAGCAGGTGAGCCACGCGGCGGTGTTTTTATCTACGTTTTATTGGAATGTCACGTTCGTTATGATTTATTATTGTACGCCGTCTATTATACAGCAAAAGAGCCGAAAAACATCAAGATGAGAAAAAGAACGCGCAGAGCGTGCACATCACAATTTTGAAAGACGTGAAAAGGGTAAAAAGACGAGCTTCCGTATTTTTAAACAAACAGAAGCCTCAGTAGGCTTTACACAACTTCCAAACCAAAACCAAAAAAAAAATTGAATGAGAAACATCAAGTCGATTTTATGTGAGGCTTTGTTTTTGTTTGCGATCGTCTTCCAGTTTCAAGTTACTTTTTTCAATGAATGATGCGCGATGCGAAACGAATCCATCTTGAATCCGGTGCAAGTTTGATACGAAATTACAAATTTAACCGTCACTTGTCGCAGCATGAGAGAAGGAAACTCTCATGTCTAAACTAAGTACATATAGGTATATGTCTAAACTTCATTTATTTAATGATTTAATAATATGTCAAGTTGTCCGTTTGTCCGTCAAGATAAATAAATAAATTGAATTATTAAACTCAAATTATGCTGTTTTTGTCATGCGGCTAGTTTCTTTACGGTTTGTCCTTTCAGAGTTTTAAAACAATGCCTATTCTTGTTTTAGTTTATCATAGACTCATATTTTTTAGCATAAGATAAGTGACTTGTTCACAATATAATTTCGCATATTTCCTTCAATAAAAAAAAGTGCAGCATGGACGGTAAAATTAGTTGGGAAGCAATACAATCGCAGGTTCAATTGCAAGTTATTGTGACAAACAAATTTTATAAAATATTTTACTTATGCAAACTATTTTGCTTACGTGTAGATGATACAAGGCGAATATATATATTTATCCTTATATATCCTTAAATTCTCCTGCGTACACTAATAGTTTGCTTCCACATGGTGCAAACAAAACAGCAATGCAAACATAATAAAAACTCAAGCTCGGATATTCAACGTTTTCGACATTCTGATTCCTGAGGCTTTTTCATTCCTCGTTTTAATGTAAAAATAGAAAAATATACATGCAAGCCACTGCGTGTAAAATAAAAACCAATTGAATAGCTAGCTATAGCTGCAAGAGACGTCGTGAGTGAATATATGTTGAAAAGTTGAAATCATTGGAAGACGCGGAGAAATATCGAAATACTCATTGGAAATATAACTCGACGCGTCGCATCGCATCGCATATCATCTCATCGTCAACGTCCTGGATGAGAATTACTTCTGCAAGGTATATATCTAACGCACATATAGCCAGAGAAGTCGATTTGATTGGGCTGGATATGGATATATTCAAATATCGTTTTCTTCGACATTTCTCTCATTGAAAGAAGAAGTTCCACGATGTAGAGGCCCGTTGGGAATTTCTTCCCATATAGATGCAAATGTAATTCAATGTGCCAGACCGCAAATGGTCTCTCTTGCATACACAGCCTCACACGCAGTTAGAAAGCAAGCAGTTTTCCCGAAAGCAATTGCACCGCCACCGTACTTGGTCCCTGCGCGTTTCCTCTCCCTTTGCCTACTCTTTGCTTCAATAGATATCGCATTTAATATCAATAAACCAACCGAAGTACTTCCGGACAATACCAAGATGTACAAATAATGCCAGAAATGTTAATAAATATACATAGTACAATTTGAAACCTGTTTGGCATCGCTGATTTTTATATAATTTTTTTCCTCTGTTCTGTAGCAATCAACGAATATTAAAATATTACGTCGTTTCTCAATTTTATTATTTTACTGGCGCGCCGACAAGGTTTACGATTTAATAATCTCGCAACTAGATATTTCCTGTTCTTATTAATATGAATTTTTTATTATTTCTTGCATTTAATATCTTTTTAAATTAATTTTGATTTCTTGTGATGTTTGTTTATTTCTTGTTGTGCAATGATGAGAAAAGTACCAGATTTTAAGACTGAAGACTAGCCTTGCAGGCAATTAGTGAAATAAATCTACCCACTAAAAAAATTGTGTGTCTTACAGATGAAGTTCTATAAGTATCTATAGGTAGGTGGCAATTTGTAGGATTTTTTATGATATTTTTCCGAAATGTGCAGACGGAGGGTAGAAGTGTGCGGCCACCAGGCATCGGCAAAAAGCAAACAAAAAAAAAAGAACCAAAAACAAAACGAAAATAGTAAAAAGCCGGCGAGTGCTGGGCGTTTCCGAGACGTTTCCGCTAAGTGTGGCGCTTCGAACTGCTCCGTCTATATTTATTTTATTATGCCGAATTACCTACTATTATAATGAGAGAACTCAAAACAGTGCACATGGACATGATTGAAATCGACAATAAACTATTCTCATTCGCAAATGTTAATTGTTCTTAAATGCTGCCTGTATATGAAGGTTTGTTTTGTGAAGCTTTTAGAAAGCATGAATAGCAAATTTGCAAATGGGAAATAGTTAACGCCCGGATTGTAAAGTGAAATTTGTATGAAACATAAAACACCATCAAGAAGGGCGATGAACAGCCCGCTGTGGAAAATTTCACAAGGCGTCTGATGTATGCTATCCCCAAAATTAAACGAGGGTAGGAATATCTATCTGGGCGATGATGTTGGCACCGTTCGCACTTTGTAATTGTGCATAGGCATCGGAAAGTCGTTGGTTTTAAGGTTCTTCACTAATAACCCACTAATCGCTTCCTCAAAATCTGTATTTATCTTTTCAGTTTCCGAGACTTACCGAATGTATCCGCGAGATACATTTCAGGGTCGAAATCGACTTTTGGCTCTGATTTGTGTATGTGTATGTGTGTGATCAAAATTCCGGGCAAACCAAGCAACGTGTCTGGATGAAATTTGTTGTGTGAGCAGCCGTTTCTCTTACTGATTCCGCAATCAGAAAGTTGTAAGATGAGAATCGTACCGATTTTTGCTAGTGCTTCTAATTAGGCTTTGCTTTTGTGTAACATTCAGTAGATATGATTGGAACGAACAAAGAGACAAATTCGTCGTTCTCCTAATTGATCACAAAACGCAAACGCACATTTCGTGTAGGTATATTTGTGCGCTGGTGGGTACAATGGGCAATGTCATCCATAGTCATCAAGAGAATGTCAGACAATTCTACGGAAATGACAACACAATTGGACGATGATTTTGGTTTACGGACGAACGAAACATGACGAAATTGTGGGGACCGCACACTGTCGAATTCCACTTATTATCTTATTCACCTTTTTATGTTATTTCCATCGTATTTTTCTAAACCAACTACAACTAATATAATAGTGGCTTCTAATAATAGTACACGCATACACAATAAACACGGGACATGGGACAAAACGCAACTAAATTGGAAAGGAAATGAGCACTGCTCTTTCGTGCGCTTCGTTATTTCGAATACATATTTCGTGTGGATACACGAAAAGAACCAAGCAACAGAAAGAAGCTTCCAGTGTGTGATCGCATCACGAAATCCTCTGCTTGTAATGCCACCCCGACCCATGATACAACCGACCGAGTTGAACATCGGGTTGTGCCATGCCACACGAAGATATTCGTATGCCGCGCACAAACATCTGCAGCCATCAAAAGAAAAACAATATCAGTAAAACTCTCGGTGTATAGCGATATCGCAGGCCATATAAACCGACGTCTCGACGCTGACGCCCGTGCCACAGAGCAATATGGAACGCTAAAAGATAATAAGCAAACACAAAACGTAAGGTAACGCGTCCTATTCCAAAGCAACAGTGCCGGCTTCCAACCATATAAAACCTAAACGAATGATAAAGAGGCGGCACACACATTTAATGTTAAGCCATTACTGTAGCAATAGTTTATACACGTGGAAAATATAATTAAACTTGAAAACCGCCAAGAATATTAATGCGTGTTATGAGCGTTGGTGACTGTGTAAATAAACATTTTGCGAAATGTCGACACGACAAAACTATTGGATTGAAAAGTTTACAGGGTTCGAACCATATTCCCTTAGCTTTACTTTCGGCTCATTAAAGATGATGCTAGGGGATTAAAGTTTTGAATAGCAGAAATAACTATATAAGTATATGATTTAAACAAAACAAAAAAGAATCAGCAGTAAAAAAAATATATAAATTTTAAGCCGAGGACGTTGGTCGGTTGGTTTTTGCTTTTACCTTTTTTTGATGGTCCTTTGTGCTTTTGTAATTATAGTACTGTGTGCCTTATAGTACGTTTATAAAAAGATAAAAGGTCGAAATTACGACGTACCGGGGAAAAGGAGCAAGCATTTAAAATAATTATGATAATGATTATTGTTTGCGGATGGACGATTGGACTAAACAACAAACACACAACATCAAAAATTTTCAAAAACGACTACACACCGGAGGTTCGTAAGTGTAGTAAGTCCTATATCTTTACAAAACAATAAAGAATGCGGCACTGCAAAAGAAAAGGTACGCAGAGTGGCCAGAGATTAAGAAAAAAATTAATATAATTTGAAAAATATGAGTTGATTAATGTTTTTATGTATTTCTAAATTTTTTCAAGAAACATCCTGTATACAAAAACAAATTGGGACAGTTCAACCCTCCACTAAATCGTACTAAATGCTTTCGACTCTTTCGTATAGAATCAACTTTTTCTTCTTAATTTTTATGTGTGCTGTTCATATGTGAACGACGAAAATTTATTACGCCTTTAGTCCATCAATTTGGTGTTTTACCTGCGCGAGTGAGAGTATATATTGGCCCTGGAGGCAAGCAACCCTTAACTTAATCCAATTTCATTTATAATGAGCCAACGAAATTCACAAAAACACATTTTCCAAACTGTCTATAAATTGAAGGGGCAAAAAATGATTAAAAATAAAACATAATTTCCTGAAAGAAAAGAATTGTGGTTATTATACTCATATATGATGCTTGATGGGTTGATGTTATTATAATATTATAAAGTGAAGAAAAAGTTTATAATTTTGTAATTAATTTAATTGCGTCGACAACCGACAACAACATATAAAGTATACTTTTTATGTTCAGTTTTCATCGAATTTTTTAACTTGATTAGGTACCTACTTTGAAAATTTACTCAAATACACAAAGCAGAAATTTTTAAATCCAATTACAACTAAATCAATTTACAAATGAGTTTCCTCTTCGTAATTATTCACTGTATTGTCGTCAAAATGTTCGTTGCGTCCATCTGATAGTGAATTAAATAAAAGTGGAGGAAATTAGTAAAGAAAAGAGTAGAGTAGTAAAGTTCCAAGTCCCAAATCCCATGATTCTTGTCGGCATTTCTTTAATAAATTTTTATTTCGAAATCGGATCATTATTTCAATTAGTGCTCGCGCGTACTTATACATACACAAAAAGAAAAGAATAAAAGCCGAAGCGCACCAATTACCGGTCACTTTACTTCGTTGTTCTACTGATAAATCTTTCTTTGGGCTTTAGTTTTTCTCAAAACTCTCTAAACCAAAATTTTGATTTCAACGTGAGTTCTATTCAATATTCAAATTGACTTTAAACTTTTATTTAAAAATTCAACATAAATTAAAAATGCTTATTGGAACTTGTTTTTTTCACTCTACGTTATTTGAATAATTATATTATTTAAATTGTAAATAAGTTTCGTTATTGGTAGGTACTTTTCATAAACATATTTGAAAGAATTAAGTACTGTGAAAAGAAGCAAGCACAGCTTGTGCATATTTTACTCGCGCACAAATTTAACCAAATTTAATTTAATTGGCGCATTTTATGAAATGCGCGTCTAGACGGTTTTTGCTTTATGTATGTGCATAAATAACATTATTATAAAATTATGATGCATTACACAAGCGATGCTTTAAAAAGCAAGAAGAAGGTGGAGAAGTCCAGCAAACAACCATGCACAAACTAAAATGCAAGAGCGAAATTCGCCATGCGGTCCATGAAAAGGTAAAGGCGTGTAATTTACGAAAAAAGTTGTTTATATGCATATTGCATCCTACCTTTATACAGTCGAATGCATATATATGCAAGCATGGATGTGTTATTCATATTTATTCAAATTGCGCTTGCAAATATTGGGCCAACAGGCTTCAGAGAGAGGCTGAGAAGTCATCAATTTCGTCGAAGTAATCAAAGTAATTCAACTTATTATAGCACAAAATATTTAACTAGTTTATGTAGGTAGTTCGGTATAATATGCGCATATAGAAATGTATCAACGAGTAACGAAACGAAATAAAGAAACGCGAACGAAGGGTAAGAAAGACGACGATGGTCAGCATATGGAAGGAAGAAACGAGGAATCCTGTCGAATCATCGTTGGTAATTCGTATGATTGCCTGACCAGTATATACTTATGTAAAAAAAAGTGATCTGCTTTGAGAAGAGCAGAGCATATCTCGTTATTTTCAAATGCAAGACGGGAAAGGTTGACTTGACTTTCTGTTTTCGTTGATAAGATCTCTAATCGAAAGTGAAACTAATATCAGACTAGATCTAATCGAGAAATCATTCATGTTGGACTTTTTTCTGACCTTTTGCATTTTATACCAATAAATTAACATTCTGCGCAAAACATAAAATGTAGGTACCTACTTTAATTGTGACGCACATTTATTTTATTTGCTTTGCTTTTTATTCGCATGCATGCATCCTATGGTTCTGTTAATTTAATTCCTGCTGATTTCTGCCTGTTCATCTTCCCATCAGCATTTAAATATGAATTTAATTTAATGCATTTATTCGCTCTTCATTCTCACTTATATATAAATATTAAATTTCCCCCATTATTTCGTCATGAAAATTACACATTAGCCAGCGAGCAGATCGAAGGCGTATTAAAAGCAAGATTATAATAATAAGTACATTCAAAATGTGAAAAAGAAAAAGAAAACGCGCTAACGAAAATGACGACAAGATCGGAACGAGATAAACGTCCGAATTGCCACAATTTAAAGGCAAGTAGCGAGAAGAGGATGTTCAACCAACAAAAATAAGACGAAAATGATAAATATATTGCTGATGGTTGTACCTACTTATCGTGGACAAGCATTTATTAAATGCATTTTCGCTCGTTTACGTTTCGCTTATAGCGTCAAAATTACTCACTTTGTAATTGCATTTTAATGTTAAATGTAAATATTCTTAACTGAAACAAAGGCGAAAGATTTTATATCAAGAAATCGAACAAATTTATTAAGAAACTGTTAATTTTCAAGTGCAAGGAGTAAAAGTGCGAAATGATACAAATTTAGTGCATTAGTTAGGTAGGTATTATGGTTTTGGCTATTCGCCTGTGAAAATTTTCCTGACTTTAGTGAATTATGCGACAAGTTTCTCCTTCAGAAGCGCGTTTTCCGCTGGCACACATTGTTCACATTACGTATTGTTCACTAAATCAACTAACAACCATATACCTACCTAAAGCTACCCTTTGAAAAGTTTACTTGGAATAGAAAACAGGATTGGCTTAATATACATTTTTACCAAAAAATCTATCAATGGAGTCCTTCGGTTCTTGAAGTTACTATAGTAGATACAACGTTAGTTGCGAATTAATTAATAAATATAGTAGATACAAAAATTGTACTGCAAATTAAATAAGGACAACCATGACCAACCGTAAATTTTGCCTGGAAATCTCTCTTTGGCGACTTACGAGTAACAATGTAATATAAACATGTTAATTCGAATCTTGGACCAAGCAAGGACCAGACCACCATAAACACGGACAAATATACAAAGTATTTCAAAATAACAAACTATACGCCTGCGATGATTCAACTATATGTCCTAAATAAGTATGCGCGATTTTCGTATAACATCCACTTGCACATATTCATTCGGTAGTTAGTTACTTTACTAGCGTAACGTACCTACTTACTTGTAACATTGTTACAAACACACATTATTCACAAATGAAATGCGAAACCGAGACCTAAAAGGGCCAGCAATGGCAAGTGGGCGAGTTACTGGCTTGGCTCTACTTGGTTCGCGTTCTCGCTCTGTGTAGGAAGCCGCCCGCGGGTGAATTTCTTATAAATTACTTTGTCGGATAATTAATGATAATAATAGTGTAAGTAAGTAAGGTACGGAATACGGGGACGCGCGTCGCCTTTTCGAGACGCCTCCAAATGTGTTTGAATTTGTTCAAAACTCATACATACTACACACGAATGTGTAACATCAACTTGGATTTCAATCTTTGTCTTTCTAATGTTTTAGTTTTACAACGAGGCTACCGTATTGTAAAAGTTAGACTGAACAAGAAACACTGGGGGTTTATTTAACGGTTTAACTCGACTCCGCAGCACATTTTTCAGGTCTAATCATGTCTTTTCTAGGTGGTAGGTAATTAACTATTGTTTCAAGAATAATTATACCTACGCGTAAATATATAAACATTTCAAATTAAAAGTTTTTCTTGACCGAATTTGTACAAAGTACAGCGTAGTTTAGTTTCACTTGAACACAACCCTTTTTTGTTTACCTTTTAAGCGCTTCCAACTTACTTTTGCCTCATATGTTCATGTTCCTGACGAAATAGGTAATTACACGGTTGGATGTAGGTATATGAGTCCTTGAAATCTACCTACATGTACCCTGGACCAGCACCTGATAAATTCAACCTCATTCTAGTGATGTGCATGTACCTACTACCTATTCATTTATTCCTGTATCCCTCGCAATGCACACGAGAGGTCCTTGCGGAAGTCAACATTGTTCCGGTAGAACTTACCCCTCTATTTTCGCTTAATACCAGTAATTACCGCTCTTACAACAACAAGCGATGTGGTGTGCATACAAGAGTATCGCATGAATGAACGAACACAACGGAAATGTGCAGTGGCGGAGGCAGAGAGGAAGATGCGGTTAATATTTCATTGCTCTGCACGTGGAGAAGCGGAGTGGACGCGAAAAAGGACGAAAATAGAACAAAATCAACAAAAACTATTGCGCGTGCACGTAATGTAATTATTTAAGACGCGTTTCAATTAATTATTGATTTTAACGTTTTATCTTTTACGAGTTTGAAGAATTTCAGATGCATTGTGTGTGTGTGTGTGTGTGTGTGTGTGTGTGTGTGTGTGTGTGTGTGTGTGTGTGTGTGTGTGTGTGTGGAAACATGTGTGGAAGTGTGCATCATCGCAATGTCTTGTGCTGTATGGACTTAACAAATTAAAGTCAATAAAACTTCATGTCTTCTGCGGGACGTGTTAAAGCCGTCTTTGTGTCATGCGCATTTAATTTTATATTGCAGATTCACGTTATTAAAGTTTTTATGAGTTTTATGTTTAACGTTTAATGGTTTCATTTTAGTTCAAAGTTTACCAAAGTAAAACTCATGCACATAATTATTTCATCCATATAATTAATAATTAAATTTTGATATAAAAATGACAAAATTAAAGGACAAATTGTTTTTGTTCGGTTAAGTAAGTAAAACGCAACTATAAAAACGAAAACCATAAGCAAAGATAGGACTCCGCGACGAAGAGATTAAGTCGTACAAACGCGACGATCCGTGCAGATTAATATTTTCCTTTTAGAAAGACACGAATTTCTACCCACAATCGGATAAAAACCTATATTAAAATCAACGAAAAGACGTCTATTTTTGGGGCATTAGAACTACTTATAGTTTCGAAGTTAGAAAAGTTTTACTCCCTTCCCAGTCCTTAACCGAACAGCAGAAGAAGTGAAAGAACATTGCAGCAACTTAAAACTAACTAATATATCTGATGAGATTATCTTAAAAGTACTTAGCGCATGGCGTAAAAGTAAAGTAAACGTTAAGTCGTTGTGGTTTTAAAAATATACATTTAATTGGTATGATTTAGGTCTGATAAAAATGTGTCACTCGACCCTCTAAAACATCTCCATGTCACATAAACGAATGTCTAAGTTTTCATGGTTAAATTGATTCAACATCCATGGCATTTCACTTTTGGACAGATAGACAGAAGACAAAATTATACAGCTGTGCTCCAAAAAGGGACCAAGTTGAAACAATGTTTTCACTAATTAAAACGAAAATAAATCTAAAATTAACCAAATTGTACAAATAGTAGAGATTTGTTTAGAAGGCAACAAATTGTTGTAGGTAATTATTTCAACACTGCGGGTAAGAAAATACCAGCATTTATTAGATATTAAATTGTTTAATGGTTTTCGATATTGGATGGATGAAATTTAATCATAATAGCTAACATTTTAATCTTTAATATTGCAAGCGATTCTGCTATATCTCTGGCAATATAATGCAGCAACAGATATTGGCCAATTTCACCCACATAATGTTTACCGACGCTCAAGAAAATAAGAGAAGCGAATTTTGCAAGTGCGCCTGATGTCGTAATGTGATGTAATGGTCGAGGGATCGATGTCTACACAGAAACAACATCTATGAAAGAAGATTGGAAAAGATTGACGGAGATTGAAAATTGATCACGGTATGTAAACGTTATTAAATAAGATTACATAAGGGTCGTATATTAAGTTGAATCAATATATACCTATAGATCTAAAAAAAAAATAGCCGTGAAAAGGAATTGAATTGTGATGTGAATTTTTGCTGTTCCCATATTGCAGTTCAGAGCAATTATTATTATGCGTGCGCGTATACATATATTTATTATGCAAAATTCGACGTATGCAAATGATGCCTCTGCGTTGATGCGAAACGTGCACATTTGCAAACGAGAATAATGAACGAATGTCAAAATGTGGAAGCATCGAATATGCGAACGGAAAATACAAAAAACAATGTTTCGCATATCGGAATACTTAATAAATACTTACATTCCGCATCCATCCATTACACTTGCACTCATTTTCGATTCAATCTCTGCACAGACATCAGGCACAGATTCAACCTCTTTTCATATTTGTTAGTGTTTTAAGTGCTCCGGCCCAAAGTCGAGTCGAATTGAAAAGTTGATTTAGTGCTCCGGTCAGTTTAAAATAATAATTACACGTTATCGGTATCGTGCAAGCGTAATTAAGCGTACGAAAAATGACGCCCCACAAAAGTGCGCTTTACCACAACGAAATTCGATACAATATGTCCGTCGTAAGGACCTTAAAATGTTTATTAGCTTGTGCTATTGGACACTTTTGGCAATCCTTCATCCTATATTCCAGCTTCAACGCGCATCAGGACGAATGACCGCATCATTCATTTATTTATGTGGTATGTATATGTATGAATGTGTAAGACGGCTGGCGAACACCCAGGAGTAACAGTACACGGGCTAATCGACTAGATATGTAAATTAAATGTATAATTATATGGACCTCGAAATGTGATTTCGAGAGATAGCTTCACTGCGAGCCGCGACGCGATGGCCTGTGCTGTCTTATCGTACGGCATGAACTTCGAAGCGGAGCGAACACATCTACACATGAAAAGTTCATGGAAGGAATGGATAAAAGCAAAGGTGTCCGTCCGATGTACATCGCACACGGTCGGTCACAGCAGCGCACCGCGCGAATAATTTGTCACGAAGCCGTTGCCTTATCAGTCTGTAATAAAGTGCGCCACGACGTTAATAGTCTTTCAATTTCATTTGCCATTTGGCTTCTATTTTGTCGATGTTAAACTAACTTCAGTGAATTTAGGAAGTAAAAAATAAAAACATAGTCATTAACGCGCAATCACAATTCATACTAAAATGTACTTTGGTGCTTTTATATTAATTATTCAAAGTTATATAAGTACCTACAAATATAAGTACTTACGTTCATTAAGCACATTTTATTTTCCCATATTCTATACAAACATGAGGACAATGCGCGACGGGTAATAAAAAATGGTAATAATTTCTGGAATTTCTTATTTCTTTCGATTTCACGTTATTCGTTTTTTTTTTTTCGCTTTTATTCGTTTTTATGTGTGCTCATTTGTTCATTCGTTATATGTTTGTTTCATACATAAACGTGTATGTACGTACGGGTAATAAAAATTATCGTCTTCATCATTTTTATTCTCATTACGCGAATGCGGAGTCTCTTTTTCCCTAACATTTTTCTTCAACTTAAACTTTATATCTGATCCCGTTTGTGCTGATGTTAATTGCATACGAGCAAATTACGAACAACTCATTGTTCTTTATGCTTTCAAAAGTGTAAAAAAAAAACAATTGAAATAGTGAACCAAATGAAAAGTAGACAGACAACAAGACAAGATATTATGCGTGTTTGATTTGTTCAAAGATGTACATAATGCGATGTCAAAAATGAAGTTGATGAGATAGTTTTCTGCGCGGTTTTAATATGCATAAAATCGCTAATATCAAATGTGAAATTTGACTTCATGCACATTCTTTCCTAATAAACTCTTTGCTTTTTAAAACAAGAAACGAAGAAACATGCAAAATGATATGTTAAACATACATATAAGTTAATAAGTATATGTTGAATAAGAATATCAAATGTAATTGTTATAATGGTTCGTATTGTTTTCTGATATGGCTGTGTCGAAAGGAGATTTTGCTATACAATTTTGCATTTCGCATTTGCATTTTGCATTGCATTATTTCACAATTCGAATTGAGATGTGATTATGCTAATAGCTATTATTCATTTATTGTATACTCTATCTTGTGCTTTTTTTTTCTTATTGTTCTATTCTACTATCATTGTCTTAAAATCCAATGTAATAATTTATCGAGTTAAAAGTATATATTTTGCGTTTTTGAAATGTTGTTGTAAATTGATAATGTCGTATTTTTGGTTTTTGAATAAATGTAACATGAACACGAAAGAGCACAAAATTCGCACTTAAAAAATACACACGCCAGGACAAAAGTAATGTCTGTATCGAAACGGAGAAGCGACACGAAATTCGCATTATTATCGCAAATCTCATGGTTTTCGGTTTGTATAGTGGCAAAATATAAAAATCGACCACATTCGTAAATAAATATACAAGACGCATGTATTTCGATATCGGATCGGGTTGATTCTTTATGCATTTTTGTTTTTGTCCGCAGCACAGAACAGTGAATTTGTGGCTGGTAGCTGGTAGCTGGTAACTGGTAGCCCATGGTTTGTTGCATACATTTCGAAAACCGATAAGATTCGAATATATTTGACTGTTTTGTCTTATTTTTACATTCGCCAAAAAACACAAGAACTAAGTAACTTAAGACGTTACCAAAACGAAATAATAAATATTTAGATTTCACTAATAACTGGTAACTTCGTATGTCGTCAGTACAAATAAACGTAGTAATGCATAAGGTTGAGGGTGAATTTCATTTCAACCCCTCGAGAGCCAAACGTTTCGACCCGAATTCCCACTCGATTCTCTCCAACTCGACTGTTTCGTTTCATCATTTCTAGTTTCTACGAGTAGATGGTGTCCGATGTATGTTTTCTGAACAAATGGTGAAGCCAGACCAACTACCACAGCACATCACGATCACCGTGCGATCACAGTGTACCAGTGAGTCCTGAGCACCAGGCCAGAACAGAGAACGGCGCACGGCACTCACTTACGAAGCCGTCGGAGGGCTGGAAGAATCGTCGTCGTCGTCGTCGTCGT
The DNA here is from genome assembly GCA_030264535.1 of Liometoxenus newtonarum. Lineage (NCBI taxonomy): Eukaryota > Metazoa > Arthropoda > Insecta > Coleoptera > Staphylinidae > Liometoxenus > Liometoxenus newtonarum. The sequence goes on from JARJEB010007074.1 coordinate 14,719, forward strand.
GGTGTCGCTCGGCTCGCTCCCGCTCGGTCGGAGTAAGTTCAGTTCAGTCCGAAACGTAGGCGCAGTTGGATGCGACTTGCATCGCTGTCTTTGCATAATACGAGATCTAGTGCGCACGCTGATTGTGAACTTTAGTTGCATAAGGAATTTACAAATTAAAGGGATAATACAGAGCCTTCAGGACAACAATCTACTACATATGCATTCGTTTAAATTTTGTGTTCATTTGTGCGGCGCTGCATTTAAATTTTGATTTTGCTGTGCCACAGTGGTGCGCTTTTTCAATTTTGATTCGATTATGTGCGAAAAATAATAGTGCTCCTGACGCTATCAAGGATTTACTTAAAACAACTTAAATAAAGTTTAAATTTATATTGCGCTTTGTTTCATTTTTTTCTGGCCTTTTTTTTTGATTGAAAATTCGAAACGACAATGGCAAGTTCAAATTGGCAAGTTAATGTGGTGCTAAGTTCGTTGGTGATTCTTCTGCTTGAATCCCCGTCCACAACAACGGCCATCTTTATCGGCCACGAACAGGATGTTGGAAGTCCTTTAAGAGTGGCCCAGTGTCGGGCTACTTGCCTGGAAAGGGTAAGTGTCTTTCACTGTTCTGTGGTTCAACATTATTGACCAAACCCCTCTTTTATTCAAACTTTTAAAAGCCAGCCACGGCAAACTTGGAATTAAATATGAAAAGAAAACGAAAATGGAAAATAAAAATCAACGTAAACGTAAAAGTTATTCATTCCTTCGAGGGCTTCGAGCAAAACGTGTATTGTTAGATTGATGTTTAGGTGGATGAAACAGGGAAAAAGAAAATAGGCAAATTGGGGATGCGAACACGGAAAACTGAACGAGTAGGAAGCTCCGGAAAGAAGCGCGCAAGCAGAATTTCAAATTAGCCATTGCTTCAGGATTAAAAGGCAAAGACGAGGCGAGCGTGTGTTTTATTTGCGAAAAATAGACCCGGCAAACGAAAAAGAGACTTACAAAAACGACGCATCGAGACTTTGAAATGATTATTTTCCGTTTTTCACACATAACAAGAAGAACCATCCAAGTTTGATGCGTTGAAGGCTAAAGCAAACGCTTTTCAAGTCAGTCGAGTCTTGCACAAATATTAGCAGTCAATACTTATAACTATAAGATTTGTTAAAGAAAGAGTGTAAAGACTAAAGGGGGACACTTAAAAAAACTTCCTAACAGATTCAAATGATGTTGGTTTAGTTCTGGCTATTCGTGTTCATAAATATTACTTGTAAATTGAAAGTTGCACAAATATAATATTACATTGCGCTCTTACATAAAGGATTTTAACATTGTTAGCATGTTTACTTTTTAACTTTGACTGAAAAAATCTTATTATTCCAACATTTGCATACGAAAAATATCAGAGTTGATGGGTAAACATTTCGAGTTTCATAAATAAACATTAAAGTTCTAAATAAACAATTGCAAATAAACCCACGCCGAAACAAAACTTTCAAGTCAAACCTTTTTTTATGTTCATTGAAATTTTATAGTTCAAATTAAAATTTACTTTGTAACATTGTAGCAAAAAAAACAACAAGAAAAGCACTTCGTTCCGGATTTTTTCATTTTTTCCATGAATTACAAACTCGCTAGCCGCACAGGTAGAAAAAGAATAAAATTAGTAATTTGTCACAGGAACACATTATAGTGTGGCTTTGAACCTGATTTGATTAATTTCGAAAATTTTCGTCACTATGGGCGTTTTTAGAATTTCTGACGACTCATCTGCCAGCGAAGAAACAACAACAAGTAAACAGCTCCATATTTTATGAATGTTCAAAAGTGCATTAAGAGAGTATAGGCTACAGACGTTCGTCTCTTAGCCTTGAAATAATTAATTGGCGCGACCATACCAGTCTCTGTGTGACATTATCGTATAACTACAGCAAGGCTAAAAAAAGTCTTGCACCGTTAAACTTAACCGAACCATGTTAATTCTCAACGGAGAGAAACGAGAACCAGTCTGACGACGGGGGAGCTTTGCATCTCTATGTTGAATGAAGTGAGTTGATTTCAAAGATATATAAAAGACCATAACACGAAACAAGGCCAAACTCTTACGGGCTTACAATTTGCAACTAGGATTAGTTGTACAACTTTTGTTTACATGTGCCCATATTTTATATCAAAATGGAATTATCCCGAGTACCTACCTACCTACCTACCTACCATTAGAATAATGCAGGAGAGAAAGAAAAATTCGTGCGTGCAATGTTGACGTCGAAAGTTGGTTTTGCCTAGCTAGGCTTGATTGATCTGTGTATTACGTGCGCTTGTACCTTCTTGGTTCATTCTTCATTCGTTGTTCAAACGCGAAATGCATCCCTTCGTGTGTACTACCAAGGGTAGTTTGGTTAAAGGCGAGAAATGGTCGTTCAAAGGGGGAATTTCTACTTCTACATTCCGTGCGTATTCGAATTTGAATATATATTGGCGATGACGCTGCCGATTTTCATCATTCTATCACTTGTTCCTTGATGCCTCGTGACTCTTCTTATGCAGGACTATAATGCGTGTCCTAGCAGTGAAATGAAAGGGGCGATGTCGATGTTTTGCTCGATTGCTCGACTGCTCTATGGCTATATGCGCATGCATACAATAATTGTTTTTGTCGTCGGATCGTCGGGGCTCTATTGCTTTTTGCCATCGCTATCTCGGCGCAATTGTGTGGTCGCACGTTATTAGACATAATCGAATAATGTGTGTGTGTGGTAAAGACGTTTTTGCATTTGCCAGCATGACTAGCTTAATTATCATTGGAATCAATAAGGGTTTTTGTTCGTTCGTTCGTTCGTTCGTTCAGTCAAGAATCAACAACGTCGAGTGGACAGCAACAAGGACCATCAAGATCATGGTCAATCGCGCGCTTCGTAATTTTACTTTTTGCACGTGCCTTATTGTTTCCATGGGTCTGATGATGGAGAAGTGGGCAAAATCAAAATTGGGGCCCGCATTCTTGGAATTAATAACAGGGTTGTTCATTTTTTTTATCGTTTTCTTCTTGTACTTTGTCGACGATGATGCAGCTTATAGTTTACCTAGCGATGGCGTTAAAAGAGCCATATTTAAACCTGCCTAATTTAATTATGAAATCGACGCATCAACATTTTTACGACAATCACTTACTTTTCGTGTTTGTGGTTCACATTATTGGTCCCCCCATGTGCCGAATTGCTAATCCAGCTAATTCATTACTTTATATAGTTACACGTGACGAAACGGTTATGCCTTCCGCTTTTTTTCCATATCATTCGTTTGGTTTGGATTTACTTTTTTCTTCCATCATCATAAGTTCCTAATGTGGGTACGCGGTGTGCGCGTTGCGTTTCGTTTGCGGCTTGGCCTATAATCACGATAATCGTACGATATAATTCGGAATTTATCTCGGGCTATAATAAACTAAGAGCCTTGGCACTGGCATGGCACTTGTTACTTATAATGCAATCAAGGGTAGAGAAAACGAGAGAAAAGGCTTCCTTTTACAGACGAGATGTGGTGCGTAGTACGTGAGCACATCATGGACATGGACAATCGGTATGTGCACCGACCGCACCATCTTTAGTATCGCTAAGAGCAGAAGCAGGTAGAAAAGAAAACGAATCTCCTTCCGAGTGAGTCTGTTAAAAACCATCAAGTATAGAAACAGCTCCGAGCCCGAGCTCCTCGTTGCTTCTCTATTCTACTCTTTTTCTTGGCGCATAGCATAGCGGTTGTTATACGGCCGGGGGTCACTATAAGATTGGACTTCAAGAGCGAACTTGAACTTCAATGACGATACTGAAAAAGCAGCCTGTATGTAGAAGAATAGTCGCAATAAGAGGTCTAAAAAAACTCCAAAATAAAGACCAGATTTTATCTAGTTACACTTCTTGTCTCATTGATTGAAATACTGTTCCCCTGTAAAATAGTTTTATGTTCGAAAATGGTTTTCTTCTCCCAATTGAAACGTTTTTATCTGCAATCATAGGTGGTGCACCTTTTATTCCCAAAAAACTGATAGATAGATAGATATACTTGTGACCTAATGATGGGACCATAAAATCAGTAAGTATAGAAAATATAAAGAAAAAAAAAACAGCGCTTCCAAACCGGGCGGTTGGAACGCATAGCAATTATAAAGCATTTATTGTCATTGTGCTTGCCGGGACCATTGTTCCGTTTGTTCCAATAGTAATTATTTTCGTTCGTTTTCTGTAAATTATGGGTCTTTTTGACATTTCAAAGTCTCTTCAAACTTTAAAGTTTGTTATGATGTCGTGCATGTTACTGTCACACGAAATTCCTAGAAAATATCATTATCGTTATAATCACGTATCCGTATCCCTCGAAAGCAAATTGCTACTAGCTACGTATGTACTACGTACATTATAATGTGTGTTACACTTTGCTCTTCCTCGTTCTGTTCTTTACCATCACATCACCATATCATCAGCACTATTAAAAGATATCTAAGGCGTTCGCATGCCTACGCTTATAATATACGGTTTACGGCAAACAAAATTGTTATAATTAATAAAACGACGCGGCATTATGTTTAATTAGCTTTTGCTTAACGATCAAACGTTTATCGTGGGTGGATTGGTTTATCTCATTCCTATATTAAGCACAAATTGGTATTCGATTACTGCAGTGCGGAGGTGGCAAATTATTTATTTTATCAACGCGACTTGGAATAATAGTAAACTTTCTTCGTTACGTTGCAAGTACAATTACGCATTTGAAGGTTTCCAACAACGAACGTAGCGTCAACTGATGTTAAATAACAACCGATGTCTCTGATGATGACAAAGAACTTGAAGGAGGCCTGATGCGTCTTTAGATATACGTATAACTATACTAAAGTGACGTTTTATAGATAAAAGACCTGTGTGGCCAAGTCACACAGTACAATCAAGACGAAATGTTGTTACAAAGTCGATGCGATGAAGGTGCACATAAACACACTACACACAAAAATGTGGTGCTCGTTTCATGAACAAAAACGTGAATTTGTGTTTTTCCCTATAGGTGTACCTCTACCTGAAATTCGGGTGGTCGAATTTGATCCGGTCGCGCATAGTTCTTCTTCCAAGTCGAAGATATTAATAAAATTCCAAAAATGTCACTTTATTATATTCCCCTGAACTTGAGTTGATTTTTGGTTCTTATCTCAGCAGAAGCCATTAGTTGGTTGTTCGAATATGTGAGAAAGGAAGCGACGGACCGAAGAAAAGTAGATTGAGACTGAACCGCACGCGGGCCAGAAAGCAAAGCAGAGTCGAGATGGAAAGAGAAACATCACGGCGTGTTAATTAAAGTATATTTTGATCGGCACATAATTACGTCTGGAAAATGACCGGTTAGCTATAGAGACACTTTAAAAGGCCTTCGGTTTTGAACTGATTCAGCATCAACGAACGCTTTAGCCGCATTGAAATTCTTATAATAAGAAATGCAAATTTATCCTATCCGCGGGAGCGCATGCATCCCAAGATACGCATTAAATATTTGCAATAAAGGCCAAATACTCTATCCTATCATTACATCACATACTTGCAATACTTGTACTTAGAATGCATTCGCAAGTTACCATTGAAATATTGTAAACACGTGCAAGTTAGTTAATCGCCTTACTCGTATTTCTGTCACGAATAAAAGTGATTTGAGAAAGAGCGAGCGACACGACCATCACGCAACAAATCAAATAAATATGGCATTCAATCGTCAACTAATTGAGCCGTAATCCGATTGTCGGGACATACAACTACGTATACGATACACGGCATACCATACTATGCCAAATCGAACCGCAATCCGTTTTGATTTATTAGTTTATCGAAAGAGCCGGATGCATAATTCACCGACCCTACGACTATCCATATATACAAAGTGTCATCGGAAACATATATACTTATGGCCATTTGCTGCTTTGCTATGTGACTTCTTCTATCCTCCCCTCCCGCATCCAGTGACAATATAACTTTGATGAGTTTGTTGAAGTGCATATCACGAGTCCAGAGTGCAGAGTGCTTCGTGTATGTCGCTTTAAAGTGAACTGGTCTAGTGTAGTCGAACTTAGAATCGAGAAAGGTTGCATGAAAGCGTTTGTTTATTTTAATTGAACGTGCACGTTTCTCTCCGTACGGATCTACGGATACGATAGGAAACATGGTGCGCTGAAGTCGTATAGTCAACGATCATTTCGATATGTACATTTATACTGTGGCGGCGGCAGCAGCAGCAATCAAAACGTCAATTTATCTCGAACGCGGCACACAGTTTATTGAGGCACAATGTGGGCCGATACCCCGGGTAGATATGGCACGACAACTGAATAGGAGCAACAGCAAAACTATAATATACCATTCGCTAGTTGTGCAGCTTCAACAACTATAAAGTTGATGCAGTTTTAATTGTTGGGAATGGGTAATATTGCTGGGGTTCGAACGAAGGTATTTTCGGAAAAGTATTGACGGGACTGTGTAGAGAACGAATTAAATTATTGCCCAAAATTGATTGAAATTGTACCATCTCAGCCCGCTTGTTAAAGGACTTTTTAGTTTAGCACTTTTAAAGTAACAGGAACATTACTTATTGGAAATGGTCCGTGAAAAAGATCGAATCGTTTATCTTACGAAAAATAAGGTCCTCGTTTACCAAATATATACTGGTTGATGGGCAGCGAGTTTAGGGTTCAGCGTCGTGTTTTTTTTTTGTGTGATTTTAGAAAGAAAACCGAAAAGGGAAAAACACATTTGGAGTTTTGAGATAAACAGGTCTACTGATCTAGATAACGATTCGCATCCATCCATCTACCAATACCAGTATTTGAACGTTTTAAGGAAAAAAGATATAAATCGGTACAGAATGCACCCCACAATTTTTCGATAGCGAAATCCACATGGAGACAAAGTGTTCAGCGATAGGAGATTTGTGAAGAAGTCAAAATCTCGCCTGAAAACATTACTTTTCTTTGATTCCTTCAGCATTCGGTATATAGTCGGGAAGTAAAAATGGTCGAAAGATTGACGCGATTCATCAAAGCAAGGCATTTTCTGTTTAATGACGAGAGCGACGAACGGACGATAGCGATTGGATTAAAATAGGTACCTACTAGTAGTGACCGATTGACTAAATGTAGGATACAATGAAATGAAAACGAAAGAGTCCTGCCAACGAACCGAATCTCATGTGTTCGATTGGATTGATACATATACAAAACGAAAAACAAGGAGTAATATACAGCTTCGCACCGAACGAAAATTCCAATGAGTTGTCAGTGGTGTGTTGGTTCTGACTGATCGTGGATCATTTATGAGAAAATCCAATAAAATCCAGTTGTATACTGTTGAGGCATTTGTGTATGCGCTAATTTATGTCCATTTTTATGATTAATGTGCAAGCGAGGATGACCGAATGGAAACCAACTGTGCTATCTACTAATACATATCTAAAATTGGAACATCAGACCTACACAGGCATGCGGCAATCATTCATTGAGTCATAGGGAGAGAGTGCATCATAACATTTATTGTCCGTTTTGTATTCACATTCAGTAGACCCGCATTTGCTTGCTACCAGCCTCTGTGGGTCGATTGCATTGTGAATAAAATAGTCGTAACATAAACTCCAGCAGGACTGACTGCTGCACAAATAGTAGAATACAAGGGTAAACAAATAAATAAATAAAACTGAACCAATAGTTTCCATATTTCATGAGATACTACGATGGAATTCTGTTAACTTTTGATGCAATGTCTTTGATTATTTAGAAATTTGTTACCGAAATCCGGAATAATCACCCATTGAAGTAATAAAGTTATTTTCCTACAATTTTTTTTTTGCTTCTATACATAAATTTGTCCGTAAATAACTAAAACTCCCTAAGTCCGCACTTATATTCATAATATATTGTAATGACAAATGGTCTGTAGATATTTTTAGTTTAGTTAGTTCATCTGTCTGTGGCTTCTTTTACTGACGATGGTTCGTTCGGCTCTGCGTTGGTTCTTCGCTTCGTTTCGTTTCATTTAAACGAAAGTTCTTGATGATGCACATTTTGCTCCTTCTTCTCTCTTGTATTAGCTGTAGGTACATACAATGAAAATCATTTAAACCAACATATATTTCTGAGCATCATAAATCTAATTAACCCCGCGAACAAAATAACCTGTCAGATGATGGTAATAAATAATAACTCGTCACCGATGCCATACCATGCCAGGCAAGCCGGAGTAACCAACATATGTGCACGCATATATGTATGAAAGCAAAATAGAAAACAGTAAAAGTAGAAGGAGTAAAACTGAGACTCGAGACTCAGCCGTTTTGCTTCCCCTTTAACAAACAACAACATATTTGTTAGCCAGAGGAATAATAACTTATTGATGAGCACTAAAGTGAGCAAACAGCAAACGACAATGATCCAGGTGCCGTAGTTTTATTGCAACCAAATTTGATATTTTGTAGTGGGCCCAAAAATGTCGATATTTCTTTACTATAAATATAATTCTAATTTAAACTGAAATTGTCATTTGTTTGTTTGGTCCCATCCCATCCCGTCCTATATGTTTACCGTCCCCCTAAGGCTAAATTTATTTTATTTTCAATTCCTTTTTGCATTTTAATTTTCATTTATACATTTACGCTTAGCTTGGGCTATTATGCAGCATTGTGATGATGCCCATTGTATGTTGCATTAATTTGTTGGCAACATATCGTATTGTTGTGTTTCGTATGCACAGCACATATGGGCAATGATTATATTATATTGTATATTATATTAACATTTTAAAATAATATTATGCGCACTCTGCATATCCATATGTGTTCACATATGTGCAAAATAAGCTAAATTAATAAATACAAGAAGAAGAGCAGCATGTTTGCGTATATATATATATATATATAT
>JARJEB010007082.1:0-36039 GCA_030264535.1 Liometoxenus newtonarum
TCATAAATTATATTAACAGTGATTTTATTGAACGCGCCCCAGGAAGTCCCTTGTTATAGCTTATAAGAACTATAAATAAATAATACCTATACGCAAATATGATCCCCAGATCCGAAAAAAATTGTAAAATAAATAAATAAATTTCTGAATCCAATCGTCATGAATTATATTAACATTGATTTTATTGAACGCGCCCCAGGAAGTCTCTTGTTAGCTTAGAAGAACTATAGATATAGATGATTACCATAAGCATAAAACGATTAGAGTAGTTTACTTTTCTAATTTTAAATTAATTTTTATTAAACCAGTGCGTTATAGAACCAAATCAATATGCTAATTATTCATGTTTGTATGTTTTTTATGTGTCGTTTTGATTATATATTAATTAATAGTTGTGATAAAAACTATGATTAAGATTTCATTCAAGAAGTATAAGGAAAAGAAAAAGTGCGTCGACCCCGAAAAAAGCCTAAAGCTATTATTTTTAATTGGACACTATTTTATCTACGTATACTTAATTTAGTTTTAAATTGTTTTTCGTGTTGTTTTTGTCCGCCACCCAGTTTTATCCGATATCGGATATTTTAATTTTTAACTACACCTACCATCGTTAAAATTCACAATAATGGAAATGATTGATTATTTATTATCTAGTTATAGGCTACAGACTTATTATTGGAAAATTTTTGTAGTGTGGATAGCCGTATAAAAATTGTCTGGTTAATCGTTATGGGCATAAGCTAAAGGCCGGTTTATGATTGACATAATCTTAACAAAAGTCATAAGATATAGCATATTGAAAGGCTGGTTTTGATTGACGTAGGTAATATTAACATAATATATAACATAAATAGTTTAAGGGCCGGTTTATGAACTTAACATAGGCATAGATTATGGGCATAGGCTAAAGGCCGGTTTATGATTGACATAATCTTAATATAAGTCACAAGATGAAAGGCTGGTTTATGATTGACGTAGGTAATATTAACATAATATATAACATAAATAGTTTTAGGGCCGGTTTATGAACTTAACATACGGATAGATTATAGGCATAGGCTAAAGGCCGGTTTATGATTGACATAATCTTAACATAAGTCATACATAAGTCACAAGATATAACATAAATAGTTGAAAGGCTGGTTTATGATTGACGTAGGTAATATTAACATAACATATAACATAAATAGTTTAAGGGCCGGTTTATGAACTTAACATAGGCATCGATTATAGGCAAAGGCTAAAGGCCGGTTTATGATTGACATAATCTTAACATAAGTCACAAGATATAACATAAATAGTTGAAAGGCTAGTTTATGATTGACGTAGGTAATATTAACATAATATATAACATAAATAGTTTAAGGGGGCTGTTTTATGAACTTAACATAGAAGTTTGCCAACTGTCAATTCTTATTGAATATTTTCTATTCCTAGCCAATGAGGTTGCAAATGAGAAAGCATGCTATGGTGAATGAGATGAATGAGATTGCCGTTTTTTGACCTTTGACATGTTTTGGACGTCCTTGTCCAATATTATTTTAAATATGTCTTATTTATTCTTAAGGGTTATTATCTTATCTTATGTCAATCATAAACCGCCCTTTAGGCTTTGTTAATAATAAGATAAGAATAAGATAAAGCGAAAATAAATCAATGCTGCAACCAAAACAACAATAAAAGGAAAAGAAGAAAAAAACAGTTATACGCTGCGAGTGTGTGCGTCTGTGCGTACGTGCGTGCGTGCTTGCGGTTGTTGTGTGTATGTGTAGTTATGTGTAGTTATGTGTAGTTAAGTTAAGTTTGTATAGCTTTTACTTTCAATTTGCTCTAGTTGTCTCTTCAAACTGTACCAATAACGGCAATAACTATTATTCAAAACATATATGTATAGGTCCTAGTCGTTATACAAAAGTGCCGATTATAAAAGTAAAACTTGGTCATTTTATTTTGTTACAAGTTGCTAGTCATTGCTAGTTTTACTATATATATATATATAGTTACGACAAATTTAATTGCTTCTGGTGTGCGAACGCATATTTTGAATTTTGGTTACTTATCCGAAATCACCGGTCATTAATTATAACTCATACCTACTTATTTATAATCATTTGAATCAATTGAAAAATGAAACTTTTACATTCCTTTGATTTTTTATTATAGTAGATAATTCGTATCATATTTCATGAGTGTTGTTGCTCTTATTTTATTGGTTTTTATTTAAATTTCTTCAAATTTAATCAAGCCATAAATCGCGATTTATAAAGTAATAATAGTATATTATTCAATGAGCGCATATGCAGGCGATTTTACGCGAGGGCGAAGGTTACGTAGCGAGGTGTAGCAAAGCGAGCCGAGCGAAGTAATCGTCCGAGCGATCTTTGAAGACGACGATCACGACGACCTACGAACTTCAATCGACCTCTGTCTGCTGTCAATTTGCATCGCTCGTATACTTGGTTGCATAAACTAAGCATAATATCGGGAAACCACAGGGAAATTCAGGAAAAATTTGAATTTAAAACCTCGTTTAAAAAGTACAAACTAAATAATTTAAGTAAGAAATTGGTCTGGGTTCTGACTGCAATTCTGTCGAACGCTGTCTAACAAAATTTATATTACCTATTTCGTATTGTAATACAGTCAACAAACTTGAGTGCATTGCATGCAGATATTTACAACAAAGTGATAAAATCTAAAAATTGGGTAAAGTAAAATAACTTGTAGAATGATTTGCATTAAATTGAAATATTATTACAATACAAATACAAATCTTGCTTTCCAAGTGAATCTGACTTAGCTATTTTGCTAGTCATTCTTTTAACAAGATGCAGTAACACCCATTGTCCCGTATGTTATATGAGCAGTCATTACTTACATAATTACCACTTACACATACATTTAATATTGTTAGTTTAAGTTTTAGTATTTGAATTAGTTGATATTTGTGTAATACTGTGTAATATCTTCTTGTTGATATAATTAATTGTTATAACTAGCTTATTTACATATTCACATTGATGTAATCTCCACGTTACTTCCAATTTTGTGATTTGTTTTGTTGGATCGATGCAAATGTAAACTTCAAATGTCCATATTTACAATAAAAAATATAATTAGTTGCATGGAGATGGTGATATGTCTTTTTTCGATGTGACATATCAAATTTAAAGTTATTTAAGTTTATTCGAATTTATACGAAGTACGTACGTAAGTGTCCCGTAGATGTATGCGATTTAAGACCGTCGATGTGGGGCTCATTAATCGACAGCGTTAATCACATCTACTGGGTCAGTCAGGTACATGTGACTCTAAGAAAAATTTAACTACACGGTAACTTCTTCAGTAAATCTACTTTTATCATCTAAATTAATAACAATCGCATGTGTTCGAGCATGGCCCGACTTAAGAACGCGTCCGTTACGACTGCTTGACGGACTATCGGTGGTACATCCCGGCGGCGTGGAGGATCTCTCCTCTCTGCTGCCAAGCTCAATGGAACCTTCTGTTACCGATGTTGACTCTTCGGCAGAAACTTCTTCCACGCCTGATTTCGTGCAACGTGCTTCACCATTAACATCGGCTGTTTGAGCAAATGAAACACTTTGTCTTTTGCTTTTTGTTAGTCCAACATCTTTATGTGTTGGTGTTCGTTCTTTTTCAATACAACACGATATAGTTTTATCAGTGAGCGTACTATTTTGTTTCGATCTACGTTTTGATGTAAGTTGTTCGTGTTCATGATCGTGTTTACACGCCGCATTCTGCATTGCAGAAATCTTGGATGCCAAATGTCGATTTCCGACTCGCATATTCTTCTCCTTGAGCAATTCCAGTTGTGTATACAGCCGCACAAATTCTTCTTGTACATCTTGTTCGGATACCTTCGAATATTCAAGTCCACCAATGGAGGAGTTTGTGCTGGTATATTGCGAATTACCAGAACGAGCTTTCCCAAGGAATTTTGATGCCTGAGTTTTCGACATCATTCCTGAGCTTTCCTCGCTCTTGTCGTGTCCTTTAAATACCATATAAGCCTAAAAAAAATGATCGGTTAATATAATCTAGAAAGTTTTGAGAAGAAAAAACAAGTTTTACCTTACTACCAAATATTAATCCTAGCAGCAGCGTGACTGTCAGCTGTGTGTGGCAGAAGAATATGATGTAGAGTAGGTCCGGGTTGGCTGGTTTCTGGAGGAAAAGCCTGAAAATCACACATAAGCATATTAGAACCGCAAACAGGAGATTAACATTTTATGTATTAAAGCGTGGTGTGCACTTAAGCCCGTTGAAGATGCTGTAAGCACTAATAGTTGTCGAATAGTGCAAGCATATTGATGAAACCATTATAACACCACTTCTGTTTTATCATCGTTCAAGTACAAAAAGTCCTGTTAGGGTTGATAGTACAGAACATTTTGCACCGATTCATACGCAGTAAGTGAACGAAATGTATAAGCACCTGGCGTACATACCTGGTTACATAAATTTTCGCTATTGATGAATAACTTCTTTGCAATGTTAAAAGTTTAATTACTTACATCGATATATTCAAGAAGACAGAAAGAAGGAATTCGTTGTATATGGCCATTGATATGAAGCGACTCTCATTGAATTCGGAAGGCGCTTTTCGTACCACTATACACAACCTAATACCCCAAACGAGGAAAATCACTTCCACTGAAATATAAGAGAAACATTGTTACGATTTATTTAATAAGAGAGCGAGGGGGACGTGTATGAGACGCTTCTTCACATAGGGAGCTCACCGGTTTGTATAACTAAATTGAATTGAACGAAAACTGGTTTAAAGTCCTAAAATACACAAAACAATCATTGACAAGAAAGGTGCAAACACTGAATTGCCTAGCGGGTTTTAACATTGTATAAATAAATAAAATCTGTTTGGAACTAAAGCAAGTAACTTGATTTGCTGGGAGCGATTAGAGTAATAAACAAAATTTCTTGGTATAATGACTCTAAAACAACCAATATACTTAATAAAAATGACGAGTCCTTAAAAATCTAGTCGGGATATAAAGTAAACACTATTATTAAGCGAAGAAATAATACGTTTTCGGATGATTCATGTATGTGGGTTGTTATAAACTCGGTCGGTATATTATGTGCGAAATAGATTTCTTTCAAGCCGAGTGTCCTAGGAACGAAAAAGTTAAACCCCGTTGAAGAGTAAAAAATACGGACCGCAAAGTTTTTCCTGTTAACAGGTGAAATATAGACTTTTAGAAGTTTTAAAGTATATTCAAAAGTCTTTCGAACTCATCAAATACTTTATATCATCGTTTACATTGCCGTAATTTAATTACAACGAGTATACAAAAAGCGGAAGAGAATGGAATTTAAAAGAAAGAAAGAAAAAACTAATTGAATTTATTTAAGAGAGCGCAAAGTAGAGTTCTAAAACTCCTCCGTCATGACGAAATTATGCACAATTTAAACTAGAATTTGGTGTAATGATAAAAATTGGTTCGTGTCATATGTGTATTTATATCTTTTTCTGTTTGCAATATCAATGAAAATTGAAACTACCATTACAGTTTTCGGAACATTGATCAAAGTGAAAGACCAGATAATAATTCAATTGCATTATCCTTATATAGATAGTTTTATTTTTGCTTGCGATGGCTTGCTATGTTCAAATTCAGTTAGCTATTGCTCCATTGCTTTAAAAATGGTCAAAAGCATAAAAATTCTTTAGTCTAGACTCGCAATTTCTTAATTACTTTTCAAGATGTCTCCCCATGAGAAATCGCAATCTGTTCTAAGAAATCTGTAAAAATAATATTTCCTTTCGTATGTTTGGCCGACAACAAAAAAGAGAAAAGTAAGATCGGCGTCTTGCCAAAGCAAGAAGGATTTTATCAGCTCGTATATCTGACCAAGGATTACTAACCGTGTTGAGTGAAGGAGGATTGTTGGTTTTAGAGTTTCATAGGATTCTTGATTTACAAGAATTCTTGTCTTGATCTTGAAAAAAATCAAGACGAGGTTAAGACAAGAACCCGTTTTAAATCTTCAAAAGACAAGACAAGATTTGAGACAACGAGATTATTTAAAATCAAGATTTTTTCAAGGAACTCTTGCTCATAATGGCAAAACTCGTACTCGAAAGCATAATTGTTAATTGCTCATTTTCAAGACTCTCGATTCAAAACAAGAAACTTCGTCGATAACACTTTACCGAGACATGAAATACTTACAATTGTTTTTCTTTCTCTATCGAGACAAGATACTCATATTTCTTGTCTTAATTTTTCAAGGTAAGACAAGAGCAGAAAATATAAGACAAGAATTCTTGTCTCGTGTAACCCTAGTCGGTTTATATCAGCTTGTACAGTATTTAATTAAAATCATCACGTTCCAAGCACACATTGAGACATCGCCAGAATGTTGAAACCGAGGTTGAAACTTAACAAATACATCTTTTTTATTAGCCAAAATAAATGCAAAGAAACCGAAATACTGTTTTTTAATTAAGAACTTAATTGAAAATTGAAACAGTAAAAAAGAGGTGAAATTGCCTTTCACATTCTAGTCCTGCGTTCAGATCTACTTTAATTTCATGTTTACTGCGCCATGCAAACGAATGTGCCTATTCTCCACTTACTCATTTGATTACAGTGCGAGATGGCAAAATTAAATTAAATTAAATTACCGAATGCATTTATATTACAATCAAATCGCGTTGAGTGTTGAGAAGTTTGGTTGACGCGCAAATGCATTAGCAAATTTATTATTTTTCGCGATTATGGTAAAAAGTAAATTATTAGGCACGCAATAATAAGTAAACGAATAAATAATAACTAATTATAAAAATAAAGGCGCTTGCTCGCTGGTTTGAATGTTGCAAGGTAATAATAATGTCCTTCAGCCCTTGCACGTACATTTATCGACACACATGTTTACCTCAATTTTAATCAAAACTTTGAAATTGCGTAACTCGAGGTGCATTGATGTAAATTAGATTTTAAAACAATTTTGTAAAAACTTAGAAATGCACCATAATATTCTCAAATGAAACTACAAATTAACTTTTTACGTTTTATAAGTACCCAAATAAATCCATTTATTTAATGGAAATATTTCAATCAAAAACAGAACGCATAGTGTAAAATTCTTTTGTTTGAAGTGCACCAATTCAAATGTAATTACTTTTGCTATTTAATTATTCCAGAATGTTTTATAGAGGAAAATGCTTTTTGATTCATTTTTTTTTCGTATGCTTTGAAATGTCAGCACCAAATATAGTTCCAGCAATGTGTCATTTAATTTGTCAATTATATTGTAATACCCGGAGTACCCGGATGTAGTTTTGGTGTTCGTTCAATCATTCGATATTTAATGACCTTTCATTCGGATTGCACTACAATGTCGAATACAATCAGATAAGTATAGGTATGCATTGAATTTTCCAGTCGGAAAGAATCGAAATACTCGAGCGTTCTCATCCAAATGCATTGTATTTGTAATTGTAATGTAGAATTCTCATAAATAATATCTAGTTGTACTTCGCTTTTATCTCAAAGAATGGAATCCTGGATATTTATAAGAGCTTTCGAAATGTTACACGGAAAAAGAAAGCAAAGTTTGTTGCAAAAAATTTGTGTTACTACGTATAATAATTACTTGAATATAATTTGAAAATTGAAGTACTCCATGAAACTTCAAAGCTTGCAATTGCAAACATTTTTGTATCAAAGACTTTGTTGTATAATACGATAAATCATACTTTTTCAAATGGACAGATAGTTAAAAACTAAAATATGTCGTACAATTGACTAATATTTTAACTATTAAATAATAGTTCAAAAGTTAAACAACGCAAGGTTTCAACTTAAGAATGTCCGTCCCAAATAGTAAGCAATTTTCTTCCAATTATTAGAAAAATGTACACATTTTTTTTCAGTACTCTTATCGTTATCAGGGCACTAATTACACGAAAAGATAACTTTTGAATAAGTATAGGTAATTAACGCTTCAGCAAATTTAAATATTTTTAAAATTTATGAATGGTTTTTTCTTTTCAAAAAAGTTTTTACTTATTCCTGCTTTTCTTTTATTTTGGATAATTTCGGCTACGACGCAACGAGTCTAAGAAGAAATAAATAAATGAGTTAATTATACTGGCTGCATTCGAGGTTATACTTCTATTATTAAATTTTTTGACTGCGACAAAGTTGAACATCCACAACTCGAAGAAACATGATTTTAAAAAGAGAATAAATTCTCCAAGGGTTTAATTTAAGTGGAACGCGCAAAGCCTCACAAAGCAATTTTGCTCGTTGTGTCGTTAGTAAAATATAAATTATCTTTTTTGTGCGCGCTCACGGTAATTGACAAAAGTCGAACAAATCATAAGGAGTCGTAAGTAAATTAATTGCATTTGCTTTTCAACGATTTCATTTCTAAATTACAAAGACAGTGTGCTCTTTTATAAAACATTAAAAAACTGAAGGAATCGTGACTGTACGATAAAAATATACGCCTTCCAATCAAGCTTATAGAAGCGATCTAAATTTGCAAGTGTGTAATTTTGAAAATACATCAAAAAATCGATTTACCACTTAGATTTAAATTTTACTTCGCATGCGGAAAATGTTTTGAGCAATACGAAGTCGCGTGCAATTCGATTATTTAACTTAATAAAGCAAATTACATCACCTCATAATAAAAATATGCAATTTATGTAATGAGTTGCGTTTGCACTTCAATGTTTTTCATATTTTCATATATAATATGACGCGATTATTTATTTTAATAAATTAAATCTCTTCAACTTCAACGTTCTAATAAATTCCATTACTTACTCGAACATTTTAACTTTACTAATGGTTGATCCACTTAGTTGAAATGAAAATGCATCAGAAAACCAGAAAATCCATTGGCGTGCAAAACAAATTAATAGATAATTTTTCTACCATTAAACGTTTTTATTGTTGATTTGTAAAAAAAACAGTTAATTATTTTGTGCATACAGCGCGTGGTGGTTTGCCTGTCCGCTGGTAATCAAAAACGAATAATAACAAATTGTAATAACCAGATACAACTGGAAAAAATCACGTGTTTGCGTGCTTTTGTTCGATTTTAATTGAGCTTTAATCCCTTTTCTATTATTTAAAAGCCGATGGCAATTTTCGAAATTCGTGATTTGGTTCCAACAAACGTTATATTTTTAATGAGAGGTAAATATTCGATTAAATACAATTCACGAAGGATATTTCCCATGATTTTTCGAAATGAAAAAAATTGGATGATGATTTTTATTATACCTAACATGTTGGCGATTGATATTTTTTTAGTCAGTTAGGACCATTTTTAAATGATTTTACAAAAATAAAATAATAACGAATTAATTTATGCAAAGTTTGATAACTTTTAAGAATTCTGAATTTATGTGAAGAAGCATTTATTTTAGAAATCTTTACAAGCAGATATTATTTTTCGCGGGATCATAAACTTCCGCACTAACTAAGTATCAGAAAATTATCTAGTTCTACAGCATTTCACTCCAGTGAAATTATTGACACGAAAGTCTAATTAAACTGGTTCCACTTCTATAATTTCCTTAAATGCAGATCGAGTCACTAATGTTAATAAAATGGGATTAACATTTATAATGTATTCAGAAACATAAAACACAATTGTCACCGCAGCAAGTATAAATTAAGAAACCCTCGAAGGGCGGATTTCGTTTCTGGCAATATAATGCCGAGAATTTCAATTTAAAAATTTGAATAGTTCAAATTTATTCACGCTAAAAGTCGAAACAAGTACTTTTTTTTTCAATTAGCACAAATCCCTAATCGCATTTTCATTTTGTAAAAAGTTACTTAGCACAAAAGTGCAAATTGTCATAAAAGACCCGTATGCCGCATCAAACATTAAATAAATGAACATTTTTATGACATACTCGTACATATTTGCGAGCTGAATGACTTACACATGCTGAACGAGTGATCCCACCAATCGGTTCTACATAAATAAGCTTTTAGGTCGTCTGCAGTCCTTCCAACTATCACAATAGGGGGTGCAACAAGAGTCCTTATGATGAGAAATACAGTGAAGATGGCTAATATGATTCCAAGACGTTTCATAAGATTCATGTCGGTTATCTTGACCGCTTTCGCTGATCGCACTCGAAATATAACTGAGATTCTGTAAGAAGATAAAATGACGATATTATTTTATTTTATTTTAAAAATTGAGTAGACATTGCTCTCTTTTGTTCCAGTTGTTTTAAGAGGAGATTCTACAGTCATTAAAATAGGCTTAATTATAACTTAAGACAATTAAGTTCTTATATCCGCCCTTTAATACAAGGCTTTTTCGTGGACGTACGTTACGAATATTAAGTTTTATTAACTTTGGCGGCAAGTATTTATTTGCTATATCACGGTGTACCGGTGTACGATGCTTAGAAAACGAATGCATTTAAATGAGTAACTAATTTATGCATATTAACAGAAGTTCAGATGGTTGTAGATAATCCAGGCCTTTTATCAGTGATGTCACATCTCTATTTAACACACGGACGCTTTCCTAACGAGTTATAAACCGAATCAACGACACCAGTTCCAGGCGAATATGATACCACTGAAGCTGGCCGAGTTGAAAAGTCAAGGATTATATTGTAACTTGTAACATTATGAAAATGACCTGGAAGAAAAATGCATTAATTTAATCAAGCGATTACAACTGAATTCCAAACTTGGACTCATTTCCTGCTTAAATTTACCGCGAAATACATATGGACGATAGCAGGCAGTGGCGTAACCATGACTGTCATAGAGCGGGGCCGGAATCAACAAATTAGAAAACATGATAAAAAATTCATACATATTTTTTTAAATCCAAACAATAGAACGAGGGCTTTAGGCTTCTCAGTCCCCCCGTTGGTTACGCCTATGCACGATAGTAAAAGTTATAGTTATAGCGTTGATGACAAACCTAGAGATGTGGAACCGATTTCCGCTAATGACTCACTCAACTCAGCAAATTAGGAACACGTACCGAAGAGGCAAATGCAAGCAACACATCTACATTTACAGGTTGGCTTTAATTTATTGAAAGTTCTAATACGGTAATGGCAACGACAAGTTGTATTAAGTTAATCATCAACTCTACATATCTGTAATCACATCGAAGCAGGCTAATTCGAGTTACGGTGACAATCACTCATTCAAGCTCGAAACATTGCACGTTTCACGATTCAATGAATATGACTCTGATTACTCATTTTAAAGAGCAGAAATAAAAGGTAATTGTTAAATAAATTGAAAACTATATTCTCTTCCCCGATTAGGTTCAAGTGTTTTTATTAGCAATATCGTAATGACTTGAAATGGAGAGTTCGACGCGTGTTATCCAAAGTTAGTAAATTTGAAATTTTTATTGGGATTGTTATTTCCTCGGATTTCCTGAAATGTTTTTGAACACTTTTCGCATTTAAGTTACCCATTTTTGACATCAGCAACTAACAATAAAAGTTATTATCGTATCAATGAATAGTTTCCATTGATAAATTCTGCATTTTTTACCTCCAGGTTTTTAACATGAGAGCACCGTAAGTCAACGAAAATCCAATTTCACGAAGCCAAACTCGAGCCGTACACGTGTAAACGCTTGGTCTTGGATACATCACAAGAGTCTGTAACAGAAGTACATAAAATTGTTTAAGATTTGCAAAATACGAAAAGTGTAATTTTTTGTTATATTGTTACATATTTTAAAAGGAATAGTCGTGAATGTTTGCATATCATTTGTTGTATTTAGTGATTGATTTGTAAATTATCTGTTACACAACAAACACTCAACACAGTTTGCAAACTCATTACAAAACCAAAAACATTTGTAGAACCGCAGGAGAAGATGAAATGGAAGATGGAAGATGAAATTAACTTAAACACGTTCAAAACAAGCAATATTAATATAAATTAATTAGCATTTGGAAACGTGATGCAAGACAAACTTTGTAATTAAAGTAATAAATGTTTTATGAGTTAATATAATGTTCTTCGACGACGTCATGGGGCTATGGGACTTCCACAAGAACAAATATGTTTATTACGTACCTATATAGGTACCTCCAAAATTTTATCTGTCATTCTGTCTATCACTGTTAAACTATTTCTGCAGGTATCTTTATATCCCTTAATTTTTCGGCTGTAAATTTATAGTGCGACAGATTGTTAGTTGTCGTAGCTTTTTTCTTTTAATCGTAAATTTTATTGCTTTACCTTTACCCATAGTTAAGTTGCCTAGCAGACAATTACGTTCAAGCCTAGCTTGACAATTCTTTTCAATTCAAGAAGATTAATTTAATTATAGGAATAATGTTATAGAACAATAAAGATTGCGAAGAGACATTCGCCTAGTTCAGAAAAAGCAATGAGCAGTAATATCGCACAAGAAAATAGATTCATTAAGAAGACTGTCGATTATCTTACATTCATTTCGGAAAATTGCAGCAACGAATCACAAATCTGTAAAGTTCCGAACAATCGAACTAATCACGAAACTATCTATTCTATATCTATTCTATCTATTCTAAAGAAGTAAATCAACAAACGTTAAAGCAAAGAATTGAATTTCAGAGCTAGCAGCTCGCTCTTCGGTGAATATGCGAAAATTTTCTACTTGTTAATTATTATTGCTGAACTGAACTATCACGAAAGCAAATTTAAACAAAATTAAATGTGCCATATGAAAATTAATATATCGTCTTGGGAGGCTATCTCGATTAATATTTATTAGAGTAAATGTTAATCAACGAGGTCAAACTATTAAAACTTCTAGCCAGCGCTCACCGCGCTCATTGTCGTTTCCTCATTTAATTAGACAACAGTCAGCCTCATTCAATGGTCTGACATAATTTTCGAATTCGTGGCCTTAATTTATTCATAGGTCGATTTGGACATTGTTAATGCTATCAAAATTGGGAGAATTGAGGATCGAGGAGAGGTCAGAATGGTTGATCCATTGATATCTTATCATTAACAAATTCTCAGATCAGGAATAGTTAACAAAGCTATTATTAGAAATCCTAGAAAGGTCAAGTTGAACGTAAATATACATGAGTAAAATAAAATTATCTACAAGAAATGACTAAATTTTATGTGTTAATTATTATGTATTATTGTTATTAACACTCGTCGCACATTCCCAAATTCTCTAACAACGAAGAGTGAACGAGTAAAACCACTTTTCTTCCAAGTCGCTAGATACTGCTTAGTTGTTAGTTTGTTAGATACAATAGTTCGAAGTCACAAATTGCAAACTAAAGCAGCGAGTGCTCATCAGGCAGACAACAAATTGCAATAAGTATTAAGAGTCAGGAATTTCTGTGGGCTTTCAATTATATCCGAGCAATGTATAAGAGTAAATACTCCTTTAGCACTTTACCAGCAAACTCATTCCTTTCCACGCGCTTACTTTTAGACATTCCGACGAAAATTACTATTTGCGAAGATTATAAGACAAAACATTAATCCCTCGACGCTTGAGAGAGAATCGTTCCTTGTGGTATACCTATATACATATATAATGCTGAGTTATTTTTTCATCTTTTACTGCGAAAAACTTGAGATTTCGTACTTACAATAATTAAAGCAAATTGCAATAAAACTCTCGGAGGTTCTTAAGTCGAACATTATATAAGACTTCCTTTCAAACACTTTTTATATTCGGCATGTATAAAAAAAACTTGTTTAGTTTGTTTAGGTCTGCTCAATTGCAACTATTCTCCACTTCAAATAGACCGACGGAAGATTAATCCTTTTCCATTCTTCTTCTTCTTCTTCGGTAATTTTACGCAGACTCGACGCTTCAGTATATTTTTTGTTGACGTTGATTTCGATTGTAATTAGTGAAAGTTTTCGTGTCCACATAGGAATCACACTAATCGTCGCAAAAGAAAAAAAAAAGGATTCAGAATTTCAGCCTCATGAGAGCATTTTATGAGGTATGCTCGAATTTCAAAAAATAGTTGTAAAAACGAAAGAGTTCGAGTTACGCAAATGCTACGGATGCATTAAGAAAATCCTTCCTATTGGGGAAAGTATTTCAACTTGCAGCTGCTTCCTTCTTATATTTACAATTCTTTGGCTTTACTGCGGGTGCCGGCTGCGGCAATATGTTTTTCCCACCAGAATATCGTAAAATGCATTTCCAAATCGACATGTAGTAGCAGTATGTACATTTAACACTTCTTGTTGCGTCTTTTTACAAAAGAACGCAAGTGGGAGAAATGTATCTGGTAGAAAATTCATTAAGAAAAGATTTTGCAAGTCGTGAAATTTCAAAATTTAAATATTCACTACGTGACTACATGACGAGTTATAAATAAGGACGCAGAAATTGAAAATAAATTGGAGTTTAAATTAAACGAAAATAATTTAATTAGGAATAAATGTTTTTCAGAGGCTGTCTCACACTAACAGGTGAAAATAATTTAATTGAACATATGTCAGAAGATGAAAGAAATTGGAGATTAGTTCTAACCAAAATTGACATGCTATTGACATCTTCTAATAAAACCGCATGTATAACTTAAAATATTGAACCGAAACGCTCGTGGATGTCGGTTGGGGTGAGTAAATAAAAAGGCCCTCCACTCTCGAGTATAGAAAAACAATACGTTTATTGACTCTCCGTATCAAGTATGATGACAAATAATAACGCTTCCAATCAACCAACCATAGGAATCCGATAAGGACAAATAAGTAGGCGTCCTGCGTGTACAGTATATCAGTATATCGTGAAGGTGTAAACAAAACGGTTGTACGTAGTGAATAGTTTCTGAGGTAGAAATGAAAACAACAATTAACATAACGTGCATTACATATTGTACGATTGCACAAACCTGTGGCAAGCACGGTGAAAAATGGTGTCACTCTTACACAGAGCTACCAGGCGCACACAAACCAACAACGTACGTCCGTCTCACAACACAGTACACGACAAAAGACCGGTAAACAAATGTCCGACGGCTTAGAAGGACATTCAAGGAGACATGAGTGATAAGCAAAAAGAAGAAAGTGTATAGAGTTGCCTACAGTCAGAGTCCAAAGCTAATGATTTGGTGAAAAATGGTGTCACTCTCACACAGAGCTACCAGGCGCACACAAACCAACAACGTACGTCCGTCTCACAACAGAGTACACGACAAAAGACCGGTAAAACAAATGTCCGACGGCTTAGAAGGACATTCAAGGAGACATGAGTGATAAGCAGAAAGAAGAAAGTGTATAGAGTTGCCTACAGACAGAGTCCAAAGCTAATGATTTGGTTCAATATGATAAATAATTTATATTGCATTTAAAAAATATTTATCAGTAAATGTATATGAACTGGGATACAAATTATTAATACTTACAGTGCTGTAAATGAAGAAGGCTCCCAGTGTGATAACACGAAGTAGAACAGGGCTCGCGGCGCGCACGACCTGAAAGCAAACCGAGTCATTAAATACCATTAATTTAAGTCTAAAGCGAAGTGGAGTGAAAAAGGAAATTTGCTATTGAATTATTCGTTCTTGTTCGGATAAAGTGTTCGGGCAAATGTAGGGTGTATACAGTCCCTCAAATATAGACAATACAAAGCCGTTAAGTCGATCATCACGAACTACTTCACTTTAAACTATCAATTAATCGATTTACCTTTTACGGTTGGCCGAACCCGAAGGGATAGTAAAACATCCGCCGGAAATATTAGATCAGAACCCATATGGATGAGAATTAGATTGTATTATTACATTGTTGTCGATGTCCGTCATGGTTCGAACGTAATGTAAATTTATTTTACAGTTTAAACAACAAAATATTATAATTGGAAAATGATGTTACACAAAAATGGTTTTTGTTAAAACATTGCTGCTACGAACATAACCACGGCTCGAAAATGCCGACGTTGTTAGTTAAAAGAAAGCTAATTGAGCCGTCAGCGTTTAATTAGAATGCATGAGACTACGGTACTCAATTCTCTTTTCCATCTAGATTCTAGAGTGATTGTTATTTATTATATTTACTATTAGTTGATGCTCGTAAATTTAATTAGCACTTGACTGTTTTTCGTTTGTTCAATCATCAATTATCTAATTATGTACAAGTTAAATTTTAAGATTTGAAAGTGTTGAATTGATGAAAAAAAAAACATATCAAAATATCTAAACAACACCGGGTATATTTTTTAAAATTATTTGTAATTATGTTTTGGGGAAAATTTGCTGATGTTTTTGTTGAAAATATTAGAAAACAAAGCTCAACCAAATATATTAATCAAACCGTAACTTTTCTCCATTTCGCTTTGTTAATTTGTTATAAGTTGTGATTATATTCCCTTTTGATTTTGATGAATTTATAACTTGAAGTAAAAGTATACCTAATTCCGCCTGTAAATTAATTCTAGCGGAAGTGTTAAGTTTTTAATTTCAATGTTTTTATGACAATCCAAATTTCCGCACTGTTGACGAAGGTACAGAGGCGGATTTACGCATGGTCTTTATGAGCAGCAGCTCAGGGCCCCCCTCCATGAATTTATACAGTCTGCGTATATCCGCAAGTATCCAGACTTTGATTAATTGGGAGGCCCTCAAAATTAATGGTCCGCCCCTGCGTAGGCAGGTACATTAGTGGTTGAAAAGTGTAAACAGATTTAACGCATGTAAATTACAATATTATCAACTTTAAGAAAGTACGTTTGCGTGTTCTCGCGCTTCTGGCGAAACTAGCTAAAAAAGGAACTGTTTAGAGATGTTCTTTTTTGTCCTTGATGTCTTTACCTAGCCGTTTGAAGCTTGTAAATATTCAGATGCAGCATTCGCTGCGTGTTTGAGGATAAAATGTGACTTTCGTTTTCTTATTATCGTTCCAGGACATAAAGTTAGAAAATGCGATGTGGATATAACTGAATTTGCATATTTTTTCGATTCTCTTAGAGACTTAGAGATAAGTTAGGATATAACTGTGCTTTGACCTTTGACTCACCTTTACGTTTCTATATTTCCATGTGAAAATGACCACGACTGGTAAGCAGCAGATTATCACACAGGAAAGTACCAAGATGGCTGTTCTCATCACCCAATTTAATGAAACTACACACGGACGGTCATCCTCACAGGACTCGCATCCCTCCGGGCATTGTAGACATTCGAAAAGGCCTCCGGTGGAATAATGATTTGCCTGGCCCTACAACAATATGATAATATTAATTTCGTTCAATCAAGTTTTTCATTTTATTATAATATTTTATCTCCGAAGAAAATATGAAAGATGAATTTTGTTGTCTACGTTTTCTTATGTAAAGGTTTACTACAAAAATAAATTAAAATTTATACGTTGAAGCAAATAATAAATGTGACAACGCGAACTGTACCTAACCAGACTTTTCCTTCAACATTTTTTTTACTCTCCGTCTTAATAAGACGTTGCGACTTAAGTTCTCATTAAGTATACAAAATCGCATCACTTGAACGTCAAGCAGCCGCAATTTATTTCTATTGTGAGAGTTTGAAGGCCGTAAAAAATGCATCCCGACAATGTAATCGTGATGCCAACGCGCACAATTGTTTTATATGAAAAATGAAAAATATCAAACACGGAAAAAGCACAAGCAATGAAAAGGCATCGCCACGAAAGAACAAATCCATCATAGCGTTGCTTCGAGATGGATAAGGAAATTTATTTAAAAGCACAGATCAATCGACCGTTAAGCTTGTTTCCGATAATCATGATCCTGTTTTTATAAATATTTGTTAACAAATATTTTGTCCGTGTAAAGAAGCGCAATCACAAATTGCGACGGAATCTGGTTTGGTTAAGTTGCGCGTGCCATCAGCGGTGCCAAGTATATGGTGCCATAGTTGGCACACGTGCCACGTATTTGCCATCCCTGAATTAATAGTGCGCGTTGACCTTCACACTGATAAGACGATGGGTCCCATTGTATTTCAATTTTCAAATCTTGTATTTTTAACTTTTCCTATCCTAAACTATTGAAAACGTCCATACATGCATTCATTGCGCCTTCAGTGCATTTCTTTATAATCCTTTCAGCTGGCACTGCACTTCGTAAACACGTTCCGCGGAAAATGAGTTGAATTTGATTCTTTACGAGCAGAACGAAGCAACTATTATACTGGGCGTTCAAAGTATTCTATATTTACTACTTCTGTTTATAAATTTTTTTCTTATTTTATCCTTATTTATATAGGTAGGTACATTGAATCAAGCAGTACTTGTTCCACCGTTTTGAAGTCATGGCATGAATCCGCATTGTATTATCTGCAAATCGTGAAATATGTGTCGTCAAGCTTCTTTTGTCAGCTATAGCGGCATCATCAATTTCATTGCGTTTGAAGACAATTCAAATTCCAATCCCGCATCGTGTATAGAGAAGACGACACGAAATATCGAAAGAATTGAATATTACAGATAGCGCATCAATACAAATTCATTTCGGATAAACGAAAATATCGATTGAAAGCAGATCTATATTCAATTCGTTTTCATCATTTCTATGAGAAATGAAGCGACAAAATTGCTGAGAAAACGTAGTGCATTGTGATGCGCGAATGAAAGTTTAATGTATAAACACGTTTTATAAAACGCGCAAGATGACATTGTAAATGTCAAACAATTTACATAAATCACACAATCAAACAAAACTATACTTTTAGTTTTTTTCTTCTCCTAGTTCTTGAAACTTGTAAACTATTTGCTTGTAAACTGTTGGCTTTGGTTGGCTTCGTCGCCAAATTGAAGATTGAAGTCGATCGCAACGGCGGAAAATCCAATAAAACCAACCATTCGTGCAACTGACGTTCGTTCAGCTAATATTCAAGAAAAGCGAGTTCACCTTTATGCGAAACACGTGTCACAACATTTCAAGCGAGTGTTTTAAGCCAAGTATTCGATGTTTATACAGAAGACAAAACTGTAATTTGCAGCAAGGTAAATGATGTAATTAGCGCATTTCCTTCAGTGGTTTTGTTTTATTAATAGTCTTGTTTTTACGCTCCGGAATAAAACAAGCTGGGAGTTTTCTCATTATCGAAAAGAATTACTTACTTAATAAGAAGTAGTTTTGACATATGGTTATTAATTTTGTGTGTTCACCAAGAATTGATGCGATTTTTTCGTGTAAAATATGACACGATGTAATTTAATTTTCGACTTGTACGTTTCGAGAAAAATGTTACTGCGATAAACATGTGGAAAAAGAAAATGAGGCAATTATTTCCGAATTTGAAATTGCAGGTATAGTTAGAAAAAAGCAATGGCGCAATTTCGAATAACTGCGGCCAGCTTGTTTGTAACCCAAAACCCAACTCTGATTACATGTCGCAGCATAGCTAAACTACATTTGCATTCTCAAAATAACTGTACTAATAAAACCGACCTTTTCCCGATGTACCTAGTAGAATCATAATGTTGGTATTACAGAAATTCCATATCCACTAGAAACGCAATTCATTTTGATAGTGAAATTTTATTCCGAAAAATTACTATTATTACGGTGCCATTTATTTCTAATTATAATGATGAAGGATCACAGGTTGAAAAATCCTAATAATACTACCTGCCAAATTATTTGTCAATTAATTAATGATACCATAGTAGTTTACCTAACAAGTTTGGAAAGTATTCAATTTCTAACGAGCTATTGCTTTTCCGTCGGACGCATTTTTCCATCGGACCATTAATAAAATATGAAATAAAACGACTTTGACACAAACTGCAATGACACTGACGCATGCAGACACTTGTCATGGCACCTATTCGATAAGAAACTGTCTTGGACGTTTGTTATGTAAAAATCGTTTTATAAACATTTTATTAATGTTTCGATGGAAAAATGTGGCCGAAGGAAAAGCAGTGTACATTCACTTTCACACTCGCGCGATGTGCAGCGAACTAACTAGCTGTAACTAGTGGCCGTAGGAAACAGTACCATATGAACAAAAATTATTTAGATAAAGGGTGGCTTGTGAATTCTTAACGTACGTTGCACGTTTGATTCATCGTCAGAGTCAATGCGTTTCCGATTTGGTTTCGGAGCATTTCGGGTGACGATGAATCAAACATGCAATGTACTTCAGAATTCCAAAGCCACCCTTTATCTAAATAATTTTTATTCATATGGTATAATGAGCAACTATTGCGAAAAGCAGTCAAATCCGTGAGAGTATGAACGTTTGGAGCAAGACGAAGTCGAGCCCTGCAATTCACACGAGCATGGATTTGCGCTTTGCGCATGAGTAGCACACGATACTTTTTCGCTGAACACATTTTTTTAAATTCAAAATCACAATTTTAAATTCAAATCTTCACTCCTCCATATGACATAACCTCTTTGACATTGACATTTCTTAATTTTGTGAAGTTTGCGTTAATTTCACAAACTGAAATCTTTAGGCATGAATTGATGTTACGCATCAAGTATTTGATCGTTCTACTTCCATAATTTGTCACTGGTTACTTTATCAAAATTTAATAGAAACGGAATCTTGGCTGACATATAGGTAAGTTTGTATTAGTATTAAAGTCAATAAAATCTGGTCGCACAGGTCGACCAAATCGGAAGCAAGTACAAGCAATACCTGCACCTACAACAAGGGAATAAGCATAGGCGCCGACTTAAGGGTTGCAAGGGTGGACGTGCAACTCACGCGACATAAATCTGTGAGTTGCATGACAACCCACACAGAAACAAACTAGCTATATACCTACACATTCTTTTAGTGAAATTTTCAAAAGCCGGCTGCTATGGGTATAAGTACAAAAAGGTCACAAAATTTATAGTGTCACGTTTTAATCACACAATAGTGCAACGTGCACTTACTCTTTCTACGTAAACCTCTCGTAGATAGGTATATATCAGGTAAATCTAATTAAACACTACGTTTCTTAGAGCACATCCCGACGGTACGGTGGTGAAAAGAGACAAATCTTGTTCGTGGTCCTGGTTTTGGACAAAGTGCACTTTTTATGTGCTATTATGTTATTTCGTTTATTGTCGGCAGCTAGGGCAATTTACACGCGAATCAACCGTTAGGTCATCGCATCTGGAATGTAGGATTTTAGTTCCGATTGAAACCGCGCACAACTATTCAAACAAGAAGTAGAAAATAAATCGTCGCAATCACAACTACGTAATTAAATTGTGAATAATAAAGGATAACGAAGGAAGAGTTTCCTAGTTTCCTATTTTATAATCATGTATAGTTTTAAAACGCTTCAATGGTCGAAAATTTCAAGTTTCTGTAAATAACTCAATCATTTTGATTCATGGGCACTGAAACAAAAAAAATATGTTCGTGCTTGAAGTTATTAGAGAATGATTGATTATGTTATTTATAGAAAGTTCTAGGTAAGTGTTTGACGACTGCACAAATGCATTTCGATCAAAACGATTATTTTTTATTAACCAGAATTCATAATTCTGTTTTTGCATGATTGCGAAATAAATAATTTATTTACTCCCGATATCACAAAGGAAATGCTCAATCGAGGAGATATTTGTCTGTCCATGTTTTGGACGCTTATTAGTTCTCTAAAATTAATGAACTCACCATCATGTACTTTTCGTATTCTTCTTCCATTAGTGTTCCGTTGTAGTAGCGACGTTCGGCAGTTGTGTCTGGAAAATAATATCCTTTCTTGCAGACGCATTTATAGCTACCCCGACGGAATCCCAAACCCGACAAGGGTACGCACTGAAACAATTCAATAATACATTACTAAGCCTGACGGGGAAACAAAAGTATAAATAAAAACGACAATGGAATCACTACGGCAATATTGTCGAGAATATATATCACACGATGCGATTATGTAAAGACGGTAAGACACAGACAGAATCGCGTCGCGGATAATGGAGGTCAGGAAATTGCAATGGGTAAGGGAGAAATAACTTTGAGAGGAGCGTATAGCCACGAACCAAACTTGCATATAGTCATAATCACGTCCGATTAACATAGTAATGACCAATGAAATTCGTGCATATGCAGGAAATTGAAAGGTATTATCGAAATGTGCCAATTACTTTCGTTTGATTATATTTTTGCTTGGGTAGCCTTTACACATTATTAAAAAAGAGTAACCCAGTGAAAGGAAATTATTGCTTTCGATAATCGTTGGGCATCAAGCGATTGTGATCACGATTCAGGACATCCAGAATGTAATTAATGTTTGTGAGTACTTCGCAATAAAATTGAAGCTTTAAAAATACGTTCAAGTCGCCTTATTCGAAATGCTACGATTAGAGTTTCAAATGGTACAATATAAAATCCTTGAAGTAAAATCGAATATTTTGTATTTGAAATCCTTGGATCTTAATAATATTTGGTGAAATTTCGTATTGGAAATAAAGTTGTCTCCAATATTCGCATTACTTATAGCTTTCCAGAAACAATACCCCTTACTTTAATTCGTATCGGTACCCTGAAGTATTTCGAAATCACTTATCGAAAATCGTATAATAAAATTATATGTCCATGTGTGAAATTATTGATTTATACTGTTCCCAACTGTTGCCAAACGGAAACAAACGTTTTGGTTTTTAGTAAAATTAAATTTAATTGATGCAATGAGGATTTAATCAACAACAAAACAACATCTGTAAGGCTTGCATTATTTCGTATTCATTAAATAAAACTAAATACTCTTTTCTATTGGGTATTTGAGCCTGCGGCAACATATCGATTTATCGAAAATCCGTCAATATCTAAATAATAATGTATAAGGCTTGCAAACAGACTTTCTGCTTTTCCTTAAGCCGCATAAGCAATCCCACTCGCTGATACTCTCGTTGTTTGGCTTTGTTTGGCTGCCGTTGCTCGATATCAAAAGAATTTACGAGCCAAAAAAAGAGTATAAAAAGAATACACGAGCGAGTCGAATTCTATAGTTGAATCATACTGATGACTGATGAGAGAATATGGTAAAAGCTATCTCAAAGAACAAAGTACGAACCTCTGTAGTTGTTTTCTTGCATTTATCAGATGAAGCGAAAATGTTCAGCTGGGTGCTGTCCGTTGGTAGAGGACACTGGTCAATATCAACACGACGGAGATCAATGTCAATTCCGCTAGTCCCTCTGAAACAAAACAAAGGATTAGTTTTAAGAGTATAAGGACTCTAGCTGTTGCATTGCGCGATTTGTGTGGGTTGATGGATTTGTTTCGTTATAGCTTTTTGGCAAATCTCTTGAGTCAATCTAACCGAATGTAAACAGACGTTGACCGAGCTAGTGGAAATGTCGAACTCATCTATAGGTATACCTATATAAATTCGGCACAACGGACATTGTGGTTGCATTCAAGATCCTGGATGTTTACGATGACGATACAATGCGACTACCTTTTGTGCCGGGACGAGACGTCCGTATGTCCTGTCATTTCGTTATACATATAACATCATGCAAAAAATGTAGTTATGTTCTAATTGTCCCAGTTACAATATTGTATTCAGTTAATTTGTCAACATATCCGTTATCACAAAAGCGAACGAACCGTGACTAATAATTAAATGCGGACAATGCATTAACCGATGGTCACCCACCGAAACAATCAGGTTAACGCAATGCCCAGGGTGAAATTATCAGAGGCATCATTCCAACCACTAAATAACCACAAAAACATTTCGAAGTCAAGAACAAGAATTACTCATATGAGATAAATAGATACAACACCCATATGGAATGGGTACTATTAAGAATTGCCTGTAAAGCCTATCAAAAATAATTTTCCAACTGAACGGTTACGCATCGCCAAAGCAATGACAAAACAAACGTTTCGTAACGTAATCGCTTCGCAGAGTTTCTTGCGGTTATGTGCGGTTGTGCACTAGTGCAGAATGTCGATAGGACAATATAACTTCCAAATTAAACAAAAAATATAAGAATATGTAGCCCTGCCCGTGCCCGAAAAGATACTGAAAGGCTAGTTCAAGTTTTACACTTTTGATGCCATTAAATTAGATTAAGCGGGTGGAATTGGCGGATAGACGACATTGGTTTACCCTTTGAAAACTCGAACACTCTACCGGAAAGGGCACGTTCCACACATAATCCGAAATCCATTTTACCAACGTGGTCAAGCTATTTATGACTGGTTATGTTATGGGTAAAATAACAAAAAATGATACGATAAAATTCAATGACTCACTTACTATAGACGTAGCAGAGCCAAAAATGACTATTAGTTTGTTGTTTCTTTTCTACTGAAAACGGCTATTTTATATTTATTTATACAGAAAATCAATAAATGCGTGCGAAAAAATAACAACTCCTTTTGCATAACTAGCTCACAGAAATAGTGCTTCAATAAAATAACCTCTCGTCAATTAAGCATTAAATAAAATATTAAAAATTTTTGAAAGAGAAATTTCAAAAGAGAAACTTATCATTTTCAATTCAAAATAAGTTTAACAATTTTGGTATTATTATTAGTATTTGAATGTTGACATTTGAGAAATGGCATGAAAATATGAAATGGCGGAAAATAAGAAAAGTTTGAAAATCGATATTGACAAAAAGCATCGTTAAATTTCTTACTAGTGTACCGATTCACATATCTATGAAGCTGTCGAATAATATTCATAATGTTAATATCGAGTACTGTAATATGGCAATGTGGTATTCATATTATTTCCGTCACTATCTCATAACAGCGTCTATCTATGTTCATATTTATTCGCAGCATTTGTTCGTTGTTATGCTGAAACTTTGAACTAGGAATAGTGTGAAAAGTACAGTAAAGGATAAAGTATCCTTATCCACCAACTAGCTGTGCCTGTGTGTTAACAATAAAACAAAAGTTTTTATCATCCTGTATAAAAGGATTTCACTAAAATCTAGTCACGGATTAATTAAAAAATTCTGAAATAAATGTACAGTTACCAACTCCAACAAATTAAGTAATTAAATTTTAAATGAAATTTATTTCATTAGTCAGATTTTTTTTCTATGCAGTTTACGTATTCAAAATTTTCCTGATGCTTAAATTAGCAGGGGAGCTTCTGACTGATTTTTTACATCGTTACTTTACCAAACTTGTAAAAATAATTTGACAAGTTCGCAATGAAACGAGACATTTATAATCTGCCCAAAGAGCAGGATGCGCATATAGGAGATCAAAGTTGA
This sequence comes from Liometoxenus newtonarum, assembly GCA_030264535.1. NCBI lineage: Eukaryota > Metazoa > Arthropoda > Insecta > Coleoptera > Staphylinidae > Liometoxenus > Liometoxenus newtonarum. The sequence goes on from JARJEB010007082.1 coordinate 25,162, forward strand.
TGACACAATTGATTCAAATTCACTGGTAACTATGAAATGGCACACTTTCCCCATATGTTAGTCAGCTAGAAAGTTGACAAGTGTCTGCTTGAATGTCTTGGACGTTTGTTATGTAAAAATCGTTTTATAAACATTTTATTAATGTTCCGATGGGAAAATGAAGGAAAACCTATGTATACTTAACACGATTGGAAAACATTCACTTTCAAAACTAGCGGGATGTGAGAAATTGAATACTTTCCAAACTTGTTTGGTAAACTAAAAAAAAGCTATCATTTTGTAATAACAATATGCAACTTTAGTTACTAACGAAGAGGAAATTTATCATGGATATAAAAATGTTCAAAACGTGACCTAATACTTGTATAACCACGTGTAGTTAGTTAGTCGATGTTTTTATAGGAATTTCTGTAATTTCAACGCTTTCGAAATGTACAGACGGAAGTAACAAACAGGCGGTGAGTTAATGAAATGTCGATATCAGCTTGCAAACCGGGATGTAGCCAAAATGGGAAATGGGAAATGGATTTAAAGTTTGACGAGTCAAAGTCACTCGAACAATTTACTTCATTGAAATGAAACGAAACGAGCTGGATTGTTTCATGGAATGCGCGGCGTCACTACTGCCATCGCTGCAAAATTAGGCTTATGTTACTGTTATCCGAAGTCAACCAAAGGCGGAAGGCTCATGGGTATATAAATGTGATGTGAGACTGGGCTCTCCCAAACTACACAAACTTTCAGGAAACTAATACGAAGTGCTAAATGAGAAAACTAATAGACCAATTAGAAATAATTTAATTAATCCGGACGGTTTGAAAGGTACGCATAAACTTGACGATCCAATAAAAAGGATACACAGAATTGGAAGAGATTTAAAATTTATATATAATCTACATAATATTAGGTGCCGCATTGTTTTATTTTTATATAAGTAGGTAAAAATTACATTCAATTCTAGTCAGTGGCGCGACCTTTAAATTTCCAAGAATTAGTAAAAACAATAAAAAATGCGATAGAAGCCCCCAGACGGCCCTCAAGCCCACAGGTGTTAGGGAAACAGCCCGATTTCCCGGTGTCTCGATCCGCCTATGATTCTGATCTTCAAGATCCATCATTCATACTTGGATCTATGAATAATTTACAACGAGTTGAATTTTTGCATGTGGATACAAAGCGTATCAATCATTTTATTATTTCCGTTCTTCCTAATTCGTATAAAAATTCAATTTGGAAAAATGTATTATTTTAATACGGAAACTTTAATTTACGCTCAAAATTTTTTACTTAAAAATACTTATTCACGTATAATATAAACAAATTTGCTTTAATAGTTTTCGATGAAAAGCTATAGTAAATTTCATTTTGCTACACTGACTGAGAACAATATAAATTGGAAAAAAGTGCAAGGATCAGATTTCCCACTAGAGTAAACATTACATTATTTCATTAGTAGTTTAATTTGAAAATATAGGACTTAATTAAGGATAAATTGTAAATTGCAGTCCAATAAATAAACAAAAACAAGGTTTGATTATATTTTGTTTTTGGGTTCGCTAACTATACAAAGCAGGTAATTATAATTTCATATACTGTGGCGGCCCATGTATTATTTTCCTCATATCATTACACAAGAAATATCGGATTTATTCACGTCAATGTGTAAGAAACCATGGAAACAGGTCCTGGAGACGGAAGCAAAAGTATAGGTTAACAAGGTAAACAAGTTCGGTGCAAAAGAGTGTGCGGGAATCATGGGGGTTGTCGATGGAAACTGAATATTACTTCGAGAATGTCGACCACAGACCTAATGCAAGGATAATGGCAAAGCTGCAAATTCACCAGATAACCACCGCACCACTGGAAAACAAAATCGATGGATTTGCATAAGAGCATTGCGTAACTGCATAGAATTTATCAGGTCGTGAGTGAACTAGTGCAAAATACAAAAAAAAAATCTTTCACTGATAGCCGAGTGCGGAACAGTGCTATTTTGAAAGTAATACCCTAGAAAAGTACTGGCAAGTTTTATGATATTGGAAATCCATAACCTCACGCCAAAAACTTTCCGCTTTGGCAATGCGGAAAGTCGACGCTTCAGTCGGACTAACAATCCAAAGTTACTGTGTAGGACCAAATCGAATGATCCTACAGCTAGTCGGTTCTATTGTTTTAAATAAGAATTTTTCTTTAAATGTGAAAGAGATTATTGTTTGTGCAAACGTAATGGGAGCCATTGTATTTTGTACAGATTTATTATAGGAATAAGTTACGTATTTTTTTCCTTGCATTACATTTGCATTCATAACTATCAAATATTTTCCAAGACTTCCTGACGTGTCACTTCATTTTTATCAATCTGATTTTTAAATACATTTGCAAGTTCCAACGCCAGCTCTATGCTTTCTAGTTGAAATAGAAAAAGTTATCAGATAAGTAAGTACAGCATGCAATGTATGTGAAGCAAACAAAAAGAAGAAGCACGGTTGCTAGTAGGGAAACAAACGAGACGCTCTCTTGAAATATATTTGTGAGGTGTCATGTGCAAAAGATTTCTAAGACTCACTTAGCAACGCCGACATAAATGCTGATAAATTGGAAAATTTATACGCATTCCGTCATGACATTGCATATTCAAGTAAAAAAAGATGAAAAGAAAACAAGTTGAAAAGACCGGAACCCTGTAGCTTCTCGTTGCAAAGCGGAAACGACCTCTTCGCGTATAAGAATTGAATCAACAATTCTCTGCAGGATGTGCATGTATGTTATTCCTAAAGGAAACCAAACCTAAGTACCCATTAGAATGTATTACAAGTTATGATTTTCACAAATTGCAAAATGCGTTCATCATTCTTATGCACCACATACGAACAATGTTCCCTCTAAGCTGCGCGGGTGCGTGCGCGCGCACTCCCTTTGCCCCTGCCGCGCTCAAGAAATATTTGCCGCGCACATGAAATATTAGCTGAGAGCTTTTTTTTTTGGTCACCGTGCCTTTTCGGATATAGCATTGCTCAATTCTACTGCTCAGTCAAATTATTTTGAGCGCAGTGCGCATTCCCGCTTAGAGGGAACATTGCTTACGAATATTTATTTGTTCACTGCAAGTTTTAAAACGTATATTGATATGAATGAGAAGTTCCTACAGGCAAAAGCAAAATCAGCCGGTCTAGGACCATTCGGCGCGGCCGTTTGGTCGCGTCTGTTTGGGCTCAGACACATTTTGGCGTGGAACTCTTCAGCGCAGGGACTATTGGGCGCGAGTAGTTTGGCGGCAAGTCATTTTCGGCGCAAGTATACAAATATTTAGAGAAATTCAGATTTATATAATACATTATACGTTTAATTTCTGAGCACCAAACTTAGGAATATTACCTATTTCCAATGTTTGACAAATGTTTTTCATTGTTGGTTAAAACAAGTTCGGTTTAACTAAATAATAAAAGAAGATAAGTAGGCGCAACACTACAACAACAATTGAAATTATGTAAAACGAACTTGTTTTCTAAAATTTGCTTTTATTAACTCTAAAAACCGTTTGGATCATTGCGAGACCGAAGATGGTCGACAATATGAACATTTGTTATAAAAAAGATCGTAATAAACGTGCAAATTCGCATTAGCTTGCTATTTCAAAGTGAAACAAGAATGAATATTTATAAGCGGACACGATTTCACAACCAAAATTCAGTCAGGTAACCTACCAGCAAGTTAGCTTTGATCTGATGAACATATAGATTAATTTTCTGGAAAATTATTATTACAAATTCTTAATTAACAGGATAACAGGAATTTGTTATTCTAGTCGCTTGTCATAAGTATAAAACGTAAGCATCTTGAATGTTACGATTAATTTTAATTAATTGGAGAACCATTACTCCACTGCAAGCCCAGGTGCGACGATGAGAATCTACTAATTAATTTCCTCTTTAAAACTTGATGTTTCCAAGTTTATATTTTGCATGCTGTAACTTTTAATACAAAATGTATACCTATAAGACATTTTCTGAATATTTTGGAATGTTCAGACAACAAAAATTGAACAATCTTTACAATTTTCATATTGTAATTGAAGATGTTTTCGCTGAAATAAAACGTTACCAAGTTCAGGCATAATGCTGAAGGAAGAATAATGTAAAAACAGAACAACCAAAATAATTAAATGAAAAACGTATACTAAAAGGTTTTATATTGCTTTGTTGTGTTCCATTATTTATCGTTTGATGGCGGGTTTAAAAAAATGTGTTATTGCATATTTAATAATATTGTTTTTTTTGAACAAAGTTTGTGTGCAATTACATAATTTAACAATGGCAATTATAGACAAATGTTCATGTTGTAAATGTCCAATTTTTAATCCAGAGATAGAAATTTATAGAGAGGACATAAAGTCGATTTAAAGGCGAGGGGCATACAACTAGGGATCGGAAGGGGACTACACCAAGTCACCATATTATATTGCACCTAAAAGGCACGAAATTTGAAATAGACTCCAGTCATTTGCGGGTTCTACTGCAAATCAATATGCCAGGCCAGTGGCATTTATATCAATACCTTTCCTCTAGGAATAGTATAACTCTATGGTTTAATCTCTGCAATTGAAAATGAAAACCGAATGGAACCAAGTTCTAGCATGCAGATATGAATATAATCCAAACAATAATAACTCAACAAATAGTTTTCGTTCAGTAGTACTGGCGAACCTATAACATAAATGAAATCTATGCCCACATTATTGAATTGAATTGGAATTTTTGTGATTACGTTCTTCGCTTTCGTCCACATGGAAGCGAACATTCGATAAAAAAAAGTAGGAAAATAGAATCCAACAAAGTAGAAATAAAAAAACGAGCAAATAAATTGAACAAACAAAATTGTCTACTTTGGTCGCTCACTATTGGATTTTCTATAGTTATCTCACCACAACGAAGATTGAAAAATTGGTTTATTCTGCCGAAAGCGATGAAACAGCACGTTACAATTAATAATTCATGATCTTGACAAATAATATAGTCTTCCTTCGGTTTCTCCTCTAGTTCTTTAAATCTTATTGTATGTTAATAGAGATTTAGCCCTTTGTTTATATGAGAAACTGAGCAATGCATAGAAGTGGAAAATGAATTGATTTATAATTCATTTATTTCGCAATAGGAAATTTTTACATTCAGACCCAAACCGATAGTATTTGAGTATTAGGAAATAGTGTAATTTTCACAAATAACAAAACCAAATATTGAATACTATATTTAATAAGGATAACAGAATTTAAGTATGCTTGCACCCTGGTTGAATTTTTAATATTAAAATAGGAAAATGTTAATTACTTCCGTAGCTCAACAGGGAAAAGCAAGGCATGGTCATCCGTCTTAAATAAATTCAATTTAAAAATCATAAATCCTTGTCCAACACATTGCACTTAAAACAAAATATCTTTAATGTCATTTCCTTTTGATTCAAATTAATTCTTCGATCAGTCAGTTATTTATACGAGACAAACGCGCGGAATATTTGTTTGGTAAAATAAAAATATAAAAAATTGTAAGTTGGTCTAACAAAAGCCATTGGAAATTTTTGTAATTACTGCAGTACCGAGTTTTTAGGTATGTTTAATTCTGAGTAAAGATTTTTATTCCAAAAATATTTGCAACGATACTAAAGAAGCACTATGGAAGGAACTTTCTAATGAAATAATAAATAGAAGCGTACATAAAATAGCAATATTAGATGAAAAGAAATTAAAGTAGTAAACGGCTTATTCAAATATTAATTATCACAACTTGTTGGCAGTTTTACAACGTTGTTAAGCGTATTTTATATTTTAAAAGTTGCGCAGAGAATCATTAATGAAGTTTTTACTCTAGTTTAATACTATTTTATCAAATTTAAATTTTAAAGCGTGTACATATTAGTACGCGTAAAAAGTAATGAGTACTAGAGAGTAACGGTAATGGCTGTGGTAGGGGGTGGAAAAGAGAATTGTGAAAATTGAGAGCGTATAGGATTAGTTTGAGTATACGAGGATAGTGTGGGACTTGACTTATTGAAAGCATATTTTCGTGTAAACTTTATACTCGCTATAGTCTATATTAAGATAAATGTTTTTTGAGATTTCCACCTTCCGTAGTTACGACAAATTTCACGGTTTACAGGGTGATTCATTTTGTATGTCACAACACAGCAGTTTACACTTTCCTGTTTTCCTGTTTGGTTGGAAATTCTTGGAAGTGCCATTTAAAGCGAAGTTGTGTCACTTCCGGGAAAACTCGAAGTGGTAATTTTGTTATAATACTTCAGAACTTGCATATATTTGGTCAATTTCGAGGTCAAATTAAAAATTATAGTTTTTTGCAATATTTTCAATGCATGCCCATTAGCTTCTGAAATTTTTGAAAATCGGAACAGAGCATAAATTATGACCAATTATAAAAATTTAATTGACGTTGTAACTCATCAAATAAAAAAGCTAGCCAGAGAAGGAGAACCAAAATGAATCACCCGGTATATTTGCAGATATCTTCGAAATGATTCAGGGAAGTTCGAACGAATGGAGACGAAGAATTGATAAACCAAAGCTTGCTTGATAATTTCACTTCCTATATATTTGTAGAATCGAATGCTTTGTTTGACTGCCTTTTGGTTAAAAATATATCCGTAAATTGACTGAATCTGAACCTCAAAATGTTTTGATTTTGTTTCTACCGTCAACAGTGAAACTCATATTATTAATTTCCTAAAATGCAACGGGAATATTTGCAGTGAAAAAGTATACAAATTCCTGGCATTGCTCCTACTTCTTCGAAATAGTCTTTGTTCTATTTCTTTCTACATATTTGAGACGCTTACACGTGAACAAGAATGCGTGCAGCAACTAGCACTATATGGATATATCAAGTTTCCGACCTAACACATACAATTTTCCTTTATAAAGCAAATTCAAAATCTTTTTTGTCAAATCTAATTTCCTAGACCTAGGGGACTGGGTCTGATCTGTTTTTGTATCTCGTAGCAACGTTTGTTTTGGAATTTTCAAGTTTCCTTGCCTTTTTTCAACCTTCAAAAAGAATATATGAAAGGAACCGGAAATTGTATATGGAGACAGAAATACCTGTTCACGAATGCTGTCCAAAGGAACGCATAGTTTTCCAAAGTTTTAATTTGTTAACGCTTCAATTATATCCAAATAAATAAAAGGAAATAAAAACGTGAGTGCAATATATTATAACAATGGCGTACGCAGGGGGGGGGGGAGTCTTTGGGTGTTCGAACACCACCCAAAATGTCTGCGCAATAAGAATATTATGATTTATTTCTTGGAATTGAAAAAAAATTGTGAAATAAATTTTGATGAGGAAATAGAATTGCCTCAAATGCATGGAAATCACTTCCTACCCACTTTTTCAAGTCATATGTTGAATTAGCAAAATGATATGGCCAAATACAAATTTCGAATATTTATTGTCACTTCTAATTTGCATAAAAAGTAACAATCACTACCCAAAACAAAAGTCTCTTTACGTTCAATTAATTTTCTATGAATAAATTGCTGCGAAGCTTTTCCAGATTAATATATTTAGAGCAATGAGCCAAAGTTATGGTTTAAAATATATTTTCATGGCCGTCAGTCGATGAGCTGTTGATGGTGTGAGTATTGTGAGGATAAGTACGCAACTTCGGACTTTCCATTGCTGGAAGGCAAAGGAGATGTTAATTAGAAACAATTCAGTTGAAAGACAAGGGAAATTTAAATGAGCTCAACTCGAATAAAGTGTTATGCTTTTAAGTTGTAGAGTGTAAATGTAACAAGAACGTACTTTCCAATGCAGTTTCTGTTGCGGTGACTGCGACTGGCTGCAATTCGGGCTGCAGTTGTTTTTCTGTTCTGAAGGCATTTCCAGCTATGCAAAGCAAACTTCGCTTTTATATCAAGTGAATAGCATGCACAAAGTTTCAATTTAACCGCTTTTTATTGTTTCATTATGAAGTTTGATCTTGTAGTTGTTCAAATTTTAGTTGTGACTTGGCAGTATGATTTACAGCATGACAAGACAACAAATATTTGTTGATAATGTTGCCGAACCTTTAAAACTTAGAATATTTTTATGGCACAACTTTTTTTAGCTTCTTCTAACCAAGGTGTACCTTAACAACTAAAAAAGATAATAAATTAAGGTAAGTGCCATTGTGCATGATTCAGCACAACATTCGGACGAACCTGTGATGCATGTGATCAAAAGTATGAAAAATGTCAAAGATTTATATTATTCTTTTGTTCGTAGACTTAGTCAAAGCCGACGACTCGCTGTTCATCGGACATAGTAGAATAGAAAGTTTAGTATTTTGCTGGATCACGCAACATAGAAAGGAAACGTCTTGTCTAATTAATCTCACCTTTTCGGGAGATCAGACCCTCGTTGTTTCTTGCTTCTTGCCATCATTCTCTCAGACATTTTAAGGATATAAAGGAAAAGTCAAAAGACGTAAAGAAATATACAATTTAAGAGGTTAAACGGACATTCGTTTATCCTTTTCGTTTCAAAGCTAAAAGGTGTAACGCAAAGAAAATATTTAAAGACATTTATAGGACGAAATTTCGGATTTTCGTTGACGAAGGTTAGTAAGTTCAAAGTTTTTCGGTTAGGCCCTAAAAGTAAAGCTAACAAAACCGAATTTATTTAAAATAATACTTATAAAGTCAATAGTCGCTGCAATATTACGTTTGGCTTGTCCTAATATTATACGAAACTTTTTATGAAGCCCTTTGGATATGATTCCATGGAGCAGATTCGTAAATATTAGAAATGATTAGGATTGTTTCAACCGAAAGATTTAAAAATTTAAGACAACGTTATTGAGAGAGGTTAAATTTTTGTCAGTTCTATTTATTGAATTTACTTTTCTTGTCGTATTACCTGACACTGGAATGTAGGAAAAATCAATGAATTGGAAAGTTTAAATTTCAACATTATATTGGCACTGTTCGACTGGGATTGGGAATTGTGTTTCTAGGATTTTTTCTTTTTGTATTCAACTGCAGGATGAGCTACCTGCCTATATAGTAAAAATAAGTAATGAATTTATTGAAATGTTTTCAACACAAATGTTCTTCGATCACCGCACACCTCACCTTTTGATCCGGCTAGAAGGACCATAGACATATATGAATAATCAAAATATTCGTAGCATTAGGCCAACTTAATATATTGTTTATTTGAGTCCTGAGGCAATAGAATGAAATTATCAAGTCCTCATACGCGCGAGATAATTAAAAATTAAAAAACGAGCAATGAGTAGTAATCAAGCGCCACTTATTATTTCCCCAAAAGTTTAATGCAATTGCATAGCTTTGTAATTTCAGATACCAACTTTTGAATTAAAGTTACCATTGCATTTAAGCGATTTTCAAGAGTAATAGCTCTAAGTGCCGAAGTCTTCAGATGACAATCGCCACGCTCCTCTTTTATTGGCACTCCAAAGAACTCTCCCGATTCATCTTCACCAATTCCTTCGTATGGTCATTAACGACATGCACTTTAAATTTTCTTTTCTCGTTTTTCTTTTCAGGTATATTCAGTACTTTACATTTTCAAATAACGAAAACAATAAACCAAAAGATTTAATTTACTTCCAAAAATCAACTTGTACCCAAGTTAATGAAGTGAACGAAAAGTGCGTAAAGCTTAAAGCGATTTCCATTGCAAATCGATGGGTGAATTCAATTAGAACAAAAGGCACATTAATTTCGTACGTTTCTAGTGTTTCTCTGAGGAAAACTAACCGATAAATAGAAAGTTCCTGATGTAGCTAAATGAACACAATGAAATGAAACTTTTTTCTTTATTGTTTTATTTCTCTAGTGTAAGTTGCGGATAATTTGATAAAGAATTGGTTAAGGAGTTTTTACGTCGTAAGAAGGTTTAATAGCAGAAAATAGGAAAGAATTTACTACCTACTGCTACTATACCTTTAAAGTTTACATTTGACTTCCTGGACCGATTAAGATCGTATCCGCACATTCGAAAATCCCGTTTTAAAGCTTATCCCACCGTGGTTGTGGTAGTTAATGGCGATGAAAACACAATATTATATTCGGTTGGGCGGAAACATAGAAACTTTAACAAAACATGAAACTATAGGAACTCAAACTCCATTACTGCATCATTTCATGCCCAATTGAAGCTTTGGTAAGGGAAGATTTTATGTTAATTGTATATTGTTATGTGTTCAAAGTTTTATTAGTCAGTACTCTAACGTTGAACGTTACTTTTGTATTCCCGGCGGGGATAACGTGCACTTGACCCCTCTTCATTGTGTTTGAAATTGTGACAGATGTTATAGTGTCTGATACATCAGTATACGTTTGCGTCTCGATTCAACTACATGAATCGTGACGATATTTTTGATTTAGACTTGACTGTCATATACAGACTTTAACCAGGCGTAGTAACGCGGTGTGGCTGTTAGCCTCTAGTTACTACCGCGGATTACATTTGGCCTGTAAGCAAAAGTAGAAGAACACAACGGATTCTGGCGCCGCCACCTTATGGAGATTTAACATGGGTGTTGTAGCCATAAGGTGGCGTTATGAGGGCATGTGTCGATTTTCTGAACGGGATATGCATCTCGTCTTAAGATTGCTGTTGAGAGAAAGAGATGACGTCGTTATGTAAGCCAAAACCTAATACAGGGTGATGCGAAAAATTTATCCTCATTATCCTCATTCTGATGATCTGGTGATCTGATCTGATGAACTGATCATCAGAATGAGGATAATGAGGATAAATTTTTCGCATCACCCTGTATTAGGTTTGGGCTTACATAACGACGTCATCTCTTTCTCTCAACAGCATCGTAAGACGAGATGCATATCCCGTTCAGAAA
>JARJEB010007084.1:0-16640 GCA_030264535.1 Liometoxenus newtonarum
ATTGCCATGAAATAGTTTGATTACGTCTGAACCGTTAGAGATAGACGAAAACGCGAAACTATCAATTTTCATTAATTTTTTTCTTGATCACCTTACTTTCCTATACCTACATACCTTCGGTATGTGGCCGGAAAGTAAAAATTAATGAAAATTGATAGTTTCGCGTTTTCGTCTATCTCTAACGGTTCAGACGTAATCAAACTATTTCATGGCAATGGGACATCGTCTATATTGTATAATATATTCAAATGAATTATTGCAAATTAAAAATACTGAAAAGTAAAACACGTTCGAAATAATAACGTAACAGGCAATTATCATTATATATTATTAAGTGTTCATTTATCTATTCCGTCGCTATCACAAAAGGTCAAACGATATCATATTACAAAAAGCAAAAACAGTGTACAGAATACTTTAACGTCACATGATTCATTTGATTAGAAGTGACCGAACAGTGTATACACGAATATTAGTTACTAGGTGTAGAGAGTTTGTCAACGTGAACCGGATTTATTAAGACGCAATTATATTATGATTCCAAGTGAAACATCTACGTTGGTTTTTTATGTAAATGGAAAAAAGGTACGTTCTTAGTATACAGTGCATGTTTTTATAAACTTTATCTAAATTTTACCTTGATTTAGATTAGTGTAGAAGTAATTTTAAAATAATTTTAGGTTGTGGATACGGATGTTGATCCAGAATGGACTTTACTGCATTATTTAAGGAAAAACTGTAAATATTAAATTATATTTTTACGACCATACCGAAGGTATCTGGTAGGGAAAAATATGTGATCAGGCAAAAAATGGAAGTCTGGTTTTCAACGGATCTTCATGAATCTCGATCCCCTGAGTCCAAGTGGTTTTGGGAATGAAGTCTGGGTCTCTCTCTCTCTCTCTCTCTCTCTCTCTCTCTCTCTCTCTCTCTCTCTCTCTCTCTCTCTCTCTCTATGCGGCTGTGTGCACGTGCTTGTGTGTGGGCCTGTTGAGTGGATGTTTGTGCGTGGGTCTCTCTCTCTCTGGGTGGGTGCGTGCGCGTGTGTGTGTGCGCGCGTGTGTGTGTGTGTGTGTATGTGTGTGACACATAACTTGAATGTCAAAACATAAATTTGCTAATGACGGGCCAAGTTCTTTTAGAGGGTTCAATTCTCTCCATTTCAACCCCTTAAAACAATTTCTTGTAAGATGCAAAGTTGGTGAGATGTTCATTCCTGAACAAATTTCCAGTAAAACCGCGTAACGCATCGGGATGAAATTAGGTACGTGGTTAGAAAAATATAGGGCTAGTGAGCACCTGCAGTAACAATATATCCGTTAGTCAAGAAGGAAACTATTGTCTGTAAAAATATTAATTTGCACGTAACTGGCAAACAAGAAATAATTTTTTCTAGACCTTCAAAATCGCTACATTTCAACACGTATAGCATTTTATCGTAGGATGTTTGTGAGATATTAATTCGTAATTTTCATATTAGTAACAATCACAAAACAATTTGAATAGAATATACGTATGGTTCCCAAGGCGACCTTCACTCTAAAAATGTACTTAAAATTGACAAATAAAACATGAAGCATCTGCATGAAGCTTATACGAAATATGTAATATACAGGGTGTTTGAAATATGCATTATACTGGGTGTTTCAAATATTTTTCTTTATTTTGTAATTACTGTTTATTTAATTTACGTATGAAATAAATCGGTGGGTTAAGTTCGCACCGCACAAATTTCCGGCAATATATACACCATGATTTTGTAAAGAAGTCGTCCATCGTAAAAGTAATTTTGATCGGAAAATGGAAATGGCCCAAAATCATTCTAATTTCCACTTTCCAATCAAAATTACTTTTACGATCGACGACTTCTACGAAATAATAGTGTATAACTGTATATGGTCGGAATGTTCTGCGGTGAGAATTTAACGCACCGATGTTTTCGAATGACGTATAGATTGCGAGATATAAATTCTCAAAGTTTCAAATTAGTAACAATCAGAAAACAATTAGAATAGATTATACGAATGTTTCTAGGGCGACGCTCCAACTTTCTAGGCACTCAAAATTTACAAATATATATAGGGTGCTTTAAATATGCATTAGATAGGGTATTACAAATATTTTTCTGTATTTTTAAATTATTTTTCCTACGGCCAGTATGAAATGGCACACTTTCGCCATAGGTTAGCAATTGCTCACAGCCGACCCAAATTCTAGTCATTATCAAGCAAAAGTGAAAAGTAATGCTGAAAAGTCATAACAAGAAAGTGACAAACTTGTCACTTTTCCCCACAGTTTCTTATCGAATATGCCAGGACAAGTGTCTGCGTCAGTGTCATTGCAGTTGTGTCAAAACATTTTTATAAACATTTTTTAATGTTCCGATAGAAAAATGTGGCCGAAGGAAAAGCAGTGTACCTAACACGATTGGAAAACATTCCCTTTAACACTCGCGCGAAGCACTCGACTTCATCTCGTTCTTCAAATTACGCGCTCGTGAGAATTTGAATATTTTCCGAACTTGTTAGGTAAACTAATATTACATATATAAAATAAATCGGTACGGACTCACACCGCACAACTTTCCGACCATATAAACTACGCTTCCGTAGTACTCTCCGATCGTGAAACTATTTTGATCGGAAAGTGTAAATGACTTTGGTCATTTTCCAATCGAAATTAGAATCACAATCAGAGAGTTCCATGTAGTCGTAGTGTATTAAGAAAGTTGTGTGGTGCGAATACGTACCGATTTTTCACTTTATAGTAAGACTATGTGGAACAAAATTGGGATGCAGCGAAGGTGGTTGTGGTGCCTGTACCGTTATGGTATCCAAATACGATAGAAAGCTACAAAAAATTGAGTATGTTCATATCATATGTATCTACCTAATCAATTTAGTTTCTTTCAGCTTATTAAATAAATTACATTTATTATATATTCTAGCCATTTGCCAGTTAATGCTTGCCTTGCACCAATTTGCTCTATGCACGGATTGGCTGTAACTACAATAGAGGGTATCGGTTCAACAAAAACCAAACTTCATCCTGTTCAAGAACGAATGGCCAAAGCCCACGGATCACAATGTGGTTTTTGTACTCCTGGTATTGTAATGTCAATGTATACTCTGTTGAGGAACATGAACAAACCGAAGATGGAAGACATGGAAATAGCTTTCCAAGGAAATCTCTGTCGCTGTACTGGGTATAGACCAATTATAGAGGGATACAAAACGTTTACGGAAGATTGGGAATTAATGCAGAATGCAAATAGAAAAATAAATGGAATAAGTAAATGTGGAATGGGTGATCAGTGTTGTAGGCTCGTTAAGAAGGAGGAAGAAGTCCTATTTAAACCTAGCGAATTTGCTCCTTACGACAGTATGCAGGAACCGATTTTTCCACCTGAATTAAAATTATTCGATATCTACGACCTGCAAAGTTTGTACTTTAAGAGTAAACAAGTGGAATGGTATAGACCAACATATCTTCAAGACTTATTAGAATTAAAAGCCAGGTTTCCTCATTCTAAGATTATTGTGGGAAACACTGAGGTTGGAGTTGAAGTAAAGTTCAAACACTTTATTTACCCAGTGCTCATTCATCCTGTTCTAATTCCAGAAATGAATGAAGCAAACGACGTAAATCTTGGTCTTAAAATTGGAGCTTCAATGACTTTATGGGAAATGGAAAAAATACTGACGAAGCAGATAAAAAATCAACCGGAATATAAAACCCGCATATTCAAAGCTATTGTTAACATGTTACATTGGTTTGCTGGTAAACAAATAAGAAGCGTTGCTGCTGTTGGTGGCAATATAATGACTGGAAGTCCAATTTCCGACTTGAATCCTATTTTCATGGCAGCTAAAATTGATCTCGAGTTGCAAAGTAAAAATGGTGCCAGACATGTTTTGATGGATGAAAATTTCTATACAGGATATCGTCAAAATGTAGTAAATAATGACGAAATTCTGGTCTCTATAACTATTCCTTACACATCCGAATATCAATATTTCTATGCTCACAAACAAGCACGTCGCAGAGATGATGATATTGCCATTGTTAATTCAGCTATAAATACTACAATTGATCCTCAATCTGGAACTATTAAAGATATCAATTTAGTTTTTGGTGGTATGGCTCCAACTACTATCTTTGCAATTAAAACCCGCCAAGGATTAATTGGAATGCTATGGAGTGATCCTAATACCCTAGAAAAAGGTTACCAACTATTGTTGGATGATTTGCCATTATCTCCTTCAGCCCCAGGTGGTATGATTCAATTTCGTAAAGCGTTGCCATTAAGTTTCTTCTTCAGGACGTATTTAAATATAAGCAACAAACTTCGTGATGTAGTGCCTGGAATCAAAATCAATCCCAAAGACATAAGCGCCTTGGAAAGTTTCCATTATAAAGTACCAAAGAGTAGCCAATATTTCGAAGTTACACCAGAAGACCTAGAAAAACACGACTCGGTTGGTCGCCCAATCACTCATATGTCCGCGTACAAACAAGCAACTGGAGAAGCTGTTTATTGTGATGACCTTCCTTCCTATGAAGATGAACTTTACATGGCTTTTGTATACAGCACAAAACCCCATGCAAAGTTATTATCACTCGATCCGACTGAAGCTTTAGCAGTAGCAGGAGTTACTGGTTTCCTTTCAGCAAAAGATATTCCAAAACATTGCAATAATATTGGACCTGCTGTACATGACGAAGAAGTTTTCATATCAGACATAGTTACCTCCCAAGGACAAATTTTAGGAGCAATTTTGGCGTGTAATCAAATAGTTGCTCAACGTGCAGCTAGGGCAGTAAAGGTAGAATACGAAGAGTTGAAACCAGTAATTATAAGCATTGAAGACGCTATTAAACACGGATCGTTTTATCAAATTTCACCCAAAAAAATTAGTATAGGGGATGTTGATCAGGCACTCAAGGATTCCCCTCATATTATTGAAAGCGAATGTAGGACTGGCTATCAAGAACACTTCTACTTAGAAACTCAATGTACTTTAGTGGTACCAAAGAAGGAAGATGATGAATATGAAATTTACACATCTTCCCAACATCCAAGTGAAATAACTGTAAGTTTCATAAACTTTTGTGATATAAGAATGCAACAATATTTAAAATTTACAGAAATTGGTAGCTAATGTCCTGGATGTTCCTCAAAACCGTATCTATACTCGAGTAAAACGTATGGGAGGTGGTTTTGGTGGCAAAGAATCTAGAGCTGCTTACATAGCTACAGCCGCTGCTTTCGCAGCTTCAAAATATAATCGTCCAGTAAGAATGATGATGGACAGAGATGAAGATATGGCTACTAGTGGAGGAAGACATCCGTTCTTGCTGCGTTATAAAGTTGGATTTGACAATGATGGCAAAATTTTAGCATGTGATATTAAAATTTATAATAACGCGGGATATTCACATGATTTATCTGTTGCCGTAAGTAATTAGGAGATAAACGTTGTTATCTACAACTTAAAATTTCCAAAAAATTGAAGGTGATCGAGAGAGCAATGTTCCACTTTGAAAACGCTTACAAGGTACCAAATGCTCGAGTACTAGGTTACGTCTGTAAGACCAATCTTCCAACAAACACGGCATTCAGAGGATTTGGTGGTCCTCAGGGAATGTTTGCTGGGGAAACCATGATTCGTGAAATTGCTGATTTCTTGGGAAAAGATGTTTTTGAATTGAGCAAACTTAACTTATACAAAGAAGGTGATATCACACACTATAATCAGGTATTGGAACATTGCACGCTTCAACGATGCTGGGACGAATGTATTCAGTCTTCAAACTATGCAGAACGTAAATTGGAAATACAACAATACAATAAGTATACTCAAAATATTGATTTATTATGCACAATTATTAGTTTAAAGTAATTAATCTTTTAGAGAAAATCGTTGGAAGAAACGTGGGATAAGTGTGATACCGACGAAATTTGGTATTGCCTTTACACTCCCGTTTATGAATCAAGCAGGTGCCCTAATATTAATTTATCAAGACGGTTCCGTATTACTAAGTCACGGTGGAACTGAAATGGGTCAAGGCCTTCATACAAAAATGATACAGGTGGCTAGCAAGGCACTCGGTATTCCAACTTCCATGATCCATATCACAGACACATCTACAGATAAAGTACCTAATACTTCTCCAACTGCTGCAAGTGCAGGTTCAGACTTAAATGGAATGGCAGTTATGGTAGGTATTTAATTATATCGTAGTTTCAAGAATGCAAAAGACGTATGTATACATTGCAGAATGCTTGTCTTACCATTAATGAACGTCTTCAACCAATCAAAGATAAGAATCCAAAAGGCACTTGGAAAGAATGGATACAAACAGCGTACTTCTCGCAAATCAGTCTGTCTACAACAGGTTATTATCGTACACCCGAATTAGGGTATGATTGGAATACCAACCATGGAAAGGCATTCAATTACTTCACTTACGGGGTAGCTGTTACTGAAGTCGAAATTGATTGTTTAACTGGTGACCATCAGGTTCTACGCAGTGATATCGTAATGGATTTGGGTAGTAGCTTAAATCCTGCTATTGATATTGGCCAAATTGAAGGTGGTTTTATGCAAGGTTATGGTCTTTTTGTCCTTGAAGAAATGATGTATTCCCCCACGGGAACTATTTATACACGCGGCCCTGGTGCTTATAAAATTCCAGGCTTTGCTGATATTCCAATTGAATTTAATGTATCATTACTAAAAGGCGCTCCAAATCCACGTGCAGTTTATTCATCTAAAGCAGTCGGTGAACCTCCACTATTTTTAGCTTCTTCTGCTTTATTTGCAATTAGAGAAGCCATTAAAGCGGCACGAGCTGATGCTGGTATACATAATACATTCAAGTTAGATGCACCAGCAACTGCTGCAAAGATACGTATTGGTTGTCGAGATCACCTTATTACTAAACTGGATGAACCCATTGCTGGAACCTTTACTCCGTGGAATGTTATTCCTTAAATTTACAACAATTTGTTGAAAACATTATTAAAATGAGTGTTCTGTTGAAATTGTATGGTTATATTGGTTAATTATATATATATTATGCGAGGTAATATGTTTATTTTTAGCTGATTGCTTATATTGTAACACGCACTAGTTCTGAATTTGAAGATATTTGTATAAATTGCTACTTAAAGTGGAACAAACACAAAATGAATACTTATTTTGACAACGTCAGCAAAATTATAAAAAATTAAGCATCTTGCAACTGACAAGTAATACCGCAGTAGTTTTCAAATTCTTTCAATTTTACTTCAGCAGTGTCCAAACGGGACAAGAAAATCATAGCGGCTGAAAAGGAAAGTTTATTTAGTTGCTGTTGCTTTATACTTTATGGCTAAATATTTACCTTCAAGTTGAATTTCATTCTCTAACAAACCCTGACCTATATATCTTGCTATAAGTTCCAAGTGAGGATGCAAACCCGCTCGATACTTAGCGACCAAAATTCGTAGTAAGCTGATTTGATTGGATATCAAAGTTCTACCAGTAACAGCAGCTTCCTTTTCTGCTACACTATATACACTGATAAATAGATTTTTAAGTTGTTTCTTGACAATCTTTTCTTCATTTTCTTCATCTTCAAACTATAATAGCATTCATTAAATTTGGAAAACTAAAGAGAAACTTATAATTACTTTATCTTCACCAAGTATATTAATCATTTGCAATCTGCCTGCTTCAACATCCTCTAAAACCCTTAAAAATCCATCCAGTCTAATGGCATTGTTTATGCGTTTATTGATGATTGCTTCAACAAGTTGTAAAAAATATCTCATCGTCTCTGGTCTAGCTTTGTAAGCAACAAGATACAATAAGGTTCCTTGCGTAGTCGTAATTTTATTTATCCATACTCTGGCCTTCGGAGAAATTAAAAACAAATTAAATTGAAAGAATAAAACCACTAACCTCAGTAATAGCTGCCAATAAACGGCTTCTAATATCATCGTCCTTCAAGGCGTTGCTGGCCTCATCCACCATGAAACCTAAAGCAAGAAGAAAATCCAGCGGCGTCTCGCGTTCTGAGAAGTCGATGATCGACTCGGTGTTCTTAAGCATGTATGGAGACATCTTGATCTTATCCTGCTTGTTGATGTGAAAGCAGGCATCCCCGGAGAGCATCAAATTGTCAGGCCTGAAACCCCGTGCGAAACAGGTGCCAATGTCGTCGGGTTTTACGATTGTGTCAGCATTAGTAACCTGGACGAGTGGACGTGGCCGATCGCTGAATCTCGGCCCGCGCATCTTCTCCTCTTCTTGTCGCGCTAATCTCTCTTGAACCTGTATGTCAGGGACAACGCCAGCGTTAACCGATTCGATTTGTTCATTAAAGAACGTATCGTCACTTGATAGCCGTGTTGCTATTGTTTCCTTGCGTTCATAATTGCGTAATAGCTTGTCGAAAATTTCCTTATCGGTTAAACACCTCTTTTCTTGACTTACATCATCCATGGATGCTACGTCTGGACCATCGTCGACGTCGTCGTCGTCGTCGTCCTCGTCGAAGCTACGCAGTTTTCTGTCAGGTACCGGTGTTTTGGGCGGTTTCTCAGTTTTAATTGGCTCCACAATGTTAATTGATTTCGGTCTAATTTCTTTTACCTGCACTGGTTGATTATGCTGCTCCTGTTTTACTTGTATAGCAGCTACCTTGTTTGCGTAACTTTGAGTACAGGTTTGTCCAAGAGGTTTGCACAAGCAATTACGTTTTCCGATGAGTACATTTAAGGGCAGCTCTTCGAAATCGTCGTATTGTTTTTTATATCCCTCCTGTCGCTTTGCTGCTTCAAGTAAAACTTTTGAAGCATATTTTTGACACTGCTCCTTTTGCTTCGCAAAAGATAAATTACAGGGACATTCATTTTTAAATGTGCCCTTAATTGAACCTGTTGTCATGCATTTAGTTCCTTTATGGCAAACAGTTTTACACGGTCCCGTTGAATCTGTTTGATCCGCTTGATTTTTTTTTGAACACCATGGATCACAAGGAAAGAAACTGTCACGTTTTTTCTTGCGAAAATTAAACCACAACACTGTTTTACTCTCTGAATATGGCGGAACTCCCTCCGGTTCAATTTTATCCGAAGTGAAAGTCGTATTTGGTGAGAAAATACATGGAGACCGTTTTTCTTCAAGAGCTTTTAAACTTGCTGATCGGGTCGATATATCATCAGTGGATTTCTTTTTATTGATGCTTTTCGACTTAAAAACGTCAAGCAATGTCCGTTTCTTAAAAAAGTTCTTAAACGAACTTGATTTTTTTGAACTTTCGTAACCGCTTTCATTCTGATTTTTCAAGCCTGTTTCGCTATCACTAAAACCGCTAGCAGATTTCGAGTCGATTAATGTTGTCCGAGTATTATAAGCAGATGACTCATGCTTCTCACGCAACAGAGGATGTTTATCACGTTTGGATGTGTAGTTGAAGATCAACTGACTACATTCCTTGTGATTGCAATTGAAACTGGTTAATCTTGTAGGTTGTTTAGGTGGCTTCACTTCTGGCAACTGAGAAGTAATCATTTCTAACTCCTTCATACATTCTGAATAACTGGGATAGACTTTTCTATTTAGCACTGGACTTAAATCTGCGGTCGGTCTTTCTTTTTCGTGGTAAATTACAGATATGGGTGGACTAGGTGCGGTAACAAGGGCCTGTTGAACACTGCTAATTGGTTTTTCTTCAATGATAGGTAATAATTTATGAGTAGTGGGTGGCGTACTAGCAATGCTTCGATTCAATGGACTACAATAACTTGTACCTGGTTGAGCGTCCAGCTTGGGCGTATTAGGATTGGTGATAACTTCTGTATTGTAAACAAAATATGCATACGAAGGAGGTTCAAAATTAAAAATTGCCGTTAAGGGACATAAATCTGGCGTGTGAGTATTGTGCGTGTCGAATTCTAAACTATCAGCACTTGTTAGGTCCTGTGTGTTCTGTACAGTAGGGGCTGTTTCGATATTATTTTGAGTCATAAAAAATGGCTTCTTAGAAATCGCACCTTTATCTTTGGGCAAATCTGATGACATAGAATCAGTTGCAATTTCTGCAATGGGTGATGGTGGTAATACACTATTTATGTATTTGCTTGTATGTCTCAATTTTACAGAAGAGACTGATAGTACAACAATTTTACTGACACTGTCTTTAATCGCTTTCATTTCAGGGCTTTCCATTTTACCCGAGGATGTATGTCCCAAATGTATGTACTCCATCAACATATCATAAATTGATTGACTTTTCTTTTTACTAAATACAGGACCTTTGCTATGAATCTTATGCTTCTTTTTGATAATATTCTTACGCTTGTGATCAGATGATGAACTAGCTCGCAGACAATCATGCTGTTTATTTATTGCGGCGCAACCAATATTTAATGAAGGTATTGATTGAGGATACGTGCTACTGCTTCGTTCTATTAAATCTGATATTTTGCTACTCAGACTCGTTGCACTCGATATAAATCCCTTCGAATTCTTGTAAACGCTTCGAAGTTTTACTGGTGAATAATTTCCAGATGCATGTTTCGTAGCACAATCATGACCCTTACGATATTTAGTCTTCATGTTCTTATTTTTATTATTCGTCTTACTGTTTACTTGAAGCGATTTGGCACTTGATATAATGCTTGCTTTCGTTGTAAATTCGTTTGATCTTTTCGATCTTTGTTTCAATCTTTCACCGTAAGCTTTGGCTCTCTGAAATTTGCTCATAGGAATCTTGGACTTTTCTGGTTTGGCTTTCACCAATTGTGCTTTTGCTTTAATTGATTCATTGCTCAGTTCAGTAATGCACACACGTTCACTTTCTTTAGAAATATCACACTCTTGATGTTTAGTTTTGGATTCTCTTCGTACTAATCGATGTAAAATTTCATTTAGACACTTTTCCAATGCCGCTATTTCCTGATTATGATGCATTATGGTTTTTTTATTATAATTAATCTTCTCCACTAAGGAATCTCTCCCATGGGATAAGCTTTTTGACCTACTTTTACGTGTCGGAACGGCTACTGTTTTAATTGAACCGGTAGACATAACCGGATTGCATATAGTCGGCGAACTCTCCCTTGGTTTTGGACTGCAACTATGAGAATATTTACGGGTCCGATGTTCTGCTTCAAACGGCCTTTTGTTAGTTTGATGTGGTGCACCTTTTTCCGTAGTATCTTTATTGGAAACACCTTTTATGTAATCAATGTGACTGTTTGACACACCAACCTTTTTTGTTTCATATTTCTTATTTGGGCGAACAATGTGTGATTTCAGTATGCTATCTGTACAAGTACCATAATTTTGTTTACAGATATATTTTTCATTTAAGGTTATATTACTTTCGCTCTGAGAAATTTGACGAACAGGTAGACATCTCTTTCTCGCAAAAGACTTTTGACCATCCACATTGCAAGCTTGAATTCGAGTAGAAACACCGATATCGAAGGTCGATATTGTTTGGACATCAGTATTTATCTGATATATACTTTGAATACCAGCCTCTACCAAATTATCTTGAACATTTACGGTCTGAATCGATACATCCTTAGTTAATGTTTGAACTTCTTGTTCCTTTTTATTACATTTCTCTTTCCAGTCCCTTTTCTTATCTTTTCTCGCTTTTAGTTCATCTTTGATTTCGACCTTTTTCTCAACTTTTGCAACTTTAGTCGATATTTTTCTCGGTAGTTCTTTACTCGACCAGCACTTTTTTCGAAATTTGTAACTGACTTCGCTCGACTCTTTGCTTTTAGGTTTACATTCGCTATGCGAGTCCAAATGAAAGTTTGATGTAATTATATTTGAGGACCCAATATCACCAATAGATTCGCTTCCATGTTTATCGACAACAGTGGAATTTTTAAACGTTGATATTGTTTCTGCCCCTGTCTCTATATTATTGGTATTACCATGAAGATGGCTTTTCAAGTCACTTTGGGTTATAGTAATACCAGGGAACACTTGCAATGTAAAAACATTTTCAATTTTCATCGACTTAACATTTGCATTGTGCAACCGTTTGGGAGGCTCTACACCTTCGACTGTAAATGTAACTTTTTCGTCATTGAAAATTTTAGACGATATTTCGACGATACGATCTGTAGGAAGAACTTGTTTGCTTTTATGGAACTTTGAATTCTTCGATATGGCACTTTTAATGCTTGTATTTTTGCCCATGCAGTCTTGATGGGGTATAACTGACGTACTATATTCCATCATTTTACTTTTTATAAAGGAATTTGGTTTAATATTCTTCGGCATCAATTGTTGTGCTTGTTCCAATTCTTTTACTTTCATAATGTCTCTCAATGCAATCGTTGTTTGTGACAAAACGGGTGATAGTTTCATTACTCTTATTTTCGGTACTTCTGGCTCCAACTGAGCTTCATCAACAATAACACCTTTTGTGCCAAAACCAGGTGTTTCAATTCTTGAAACGGATGTTTGCGTGGTAGCAACTTGTGGTGGCGTATCATATAATAACACCGTGGGCTTCAAAATTAAATTCGAAAAACTCAACTCTTTTCTCGGTGATATAGAATAAATAGGCGACATTTCCCTCATTCGAACTCTTTCGATATTCTCATGGATAGTTTCTGCAGAATCTACTTTCCTGGATGATTTCGAACGTCGTCTTATTGACCTTGCCGATCTATCACCATGCAGCGAGTCATCTACTTTAATTGTTTTGTGTCTATGCTCATTCTTTTCGCTGTCCCACTGTCGACCACCGCTTCTGTCTCGACTATAACTAGGTGTTCTAGTTTTGGATTTCTTCAGCGTCTCCTTGGACATTAATGAATCAGTTTCTTCAAGTATATTATTATTCTCAAACACCATGATCACCTTTTTAGTATTCTCATCCTGTCCTTCCTCAGATTTTGATTTGTAATTGTAAACATTCACTAACTGAGATTTTGATTCGGGAACCTGTTCGAGTTCTTCAACAATTTGTGCTTCTTTTCGTCTGAACTGTCCCCTACGACTTTCAGACACATCACTGGATCTTCTAGAAGTTCGTTTTGTGTTCTTTGGACTAGTTACAGTTACAGTTATGGTTCCCGTACGACTAGTACTCGTATCATCTGGGTATGCAGTATGGGATTCTTCACTTCGGTCTTTACGACTTCGATGTTTCGGTCTTTTCTGTTCCTTAGATGATGAACCTAATCGAATCTTCACACCACCTGACTTTTCCGGTTTTTCCAGCGAATCGGCAGATATTAATTTCTCTTCCGCTTTATATTCAGAACTTTTGTCTTCCTTTCTTCTACTACCAGTTCGACGACTTTTATGCTCTCGCTGGCGTTTTTCTGAGCACGCCATAGTCTTATCGTTGGGTGTATTCGAATGTTTTTCTACCGGATCATTCCCTTTCGCAACTAGCATTTGCTTAATCTTGACATTGCGCGCCGTCAAATCTTCAATCTTCTTGCTCAGTTCAGATTTTTCCATTTTATGTTTCCCTTCACGTTGCTGCTTCAACTTAGCATTGCGTTGTTTCTCCTTGTAATTGGCCATTATATCAAACTCGCAGTAAGCTTCGTTTCGCGCTCGACGAAGTTTAGGTGATATGGTTGTGGTTGGAATTGGAATACACTGTACGCTGCTGGCATTGGCTCGAAGCATTTTTGAATTTATCCCTTTTAATTCTACTATATCCATCTTGACATTCTACTTGATGTGACTTTCTAATCTTTCTGTGTTGTTAAACTGAACTAACTATCAACCAGTTCACTTAGGTTATGTTTTTGTCTCTTAACTTCGCTAGCTGGGAGTGTGGTGTTAATTCCAACGTGCGCTGCCTACTTTTGTGCACGCGCTATTGCAGGGAATTTATAAACAATTTCAAGCATCTTATACAATTATTCCTGTCCAAAATTTCAAATTTCTATTTGTTTAGATGTAGACATAAGTTACAAGTGATTATGTCAAAAGTGTCATGTTCTTACAGCACACTAAGTTTCTACTTTCTGTTAATATGGAAGAGAAAAAAATTTGCACCGAACAACTTTCCCACCATATAACACTATGATTCGTAGAACTCTTCGCTCGTAAAACTAATTTTGATCGGAACGTGGAAATTGCACAGAAATGTATAGT
Source organism: Liometoxenus newtonarum (assembly GCA_030264535.1). Lineage (NCBI taxonomy): Eukaryota > Metazoa > Arthropoda > Insecta > Coleoptera > Staphylinidae > Liometoxenus > Liometoxenus newtonarum. The sequence goes on from JARJEB010007084.1 coordinate 14,142, forward strand.
GTGGCCGGATTTGGTCGCTTCTGGATATATCGATGGACAAAAAATCTTTCATTACTCTCGAGTTATTCCAGATAACAAGTGGGATGTTTGTTTGTAAAATGTTAACTTTACAAGACGCATATCTCAGAAAGTACTGAATTAATCTTTTTCTACTACCTCAAATTTATTGTTTTTGCTAAATTTTACTTTATGTTACCCAAAGCAATTTTGCAAACAATGATTCTTTTGTTTAAATATATAAAGTGAACCTAAGATAAGAATATAATTAGCGCGGTATGCAATATTACCTGAGTAATACTCTTCAAAGTTTGATTATTCTGTGTCCAGTTTGAGGTGTAATCATACGGTACCTACTTCGGCTGGTCGGTTTGGGTGGCTTGCCACGTAAGCCAAACCTTCGGGTTAAGGTTAGGTTTGCAGAAACATAAAATCGTACTTGGTTTGGTTCGGTTTTGTTTTGTAAGCATATGAATTTTAACCTCAAACTGGACACAAAATAATCAAACTTTGAAGAGCTATAACTCAGGTAGTATTGCAAACCGCGCTAATTTTCTTATTGTTTTAGGTTCATTTTGTCTATATTTAAACGAAAAAATCATTAATACGTATTTTGAATTACTGTATGACTGATGAGGTATGACTGATTATTAAGCAAGAAGTACTATTTAGGAAGGCTTACTCTCATAGTAATATTTCATTCGCAATTAATATTTTTAAATTCACAAGAAAAGTTAACTCTCTCGTCGGGGATCGAACCCGAACTTCAAGCTTCCTAAGTAATTCAAAATAAGTATTAAAAATTGATCGACGCTGGATAGACTGTAATATGAGAGTAAGCCTTTCTAAATAAATTAGTTTGGGTAGCATAAAGTAAAACTTTTAACTTTTCCTTGTTTTTTTACAAAGGACATTTCTGGTAAACACATTATTGGTAAAATTTCCCGGTGTCTGGTTTCCTGGAAAATGGTTTTTCAAAAATGAATCAAGAAAAATGTTTGATTTGAAATGATTTAATATAGTTTTTAAGTTCAATTCACTTATAACCTAAAAAAACAGAAATGTTGTAAAACATGCATGCACACATTCTCTCAATTCGCGGTATAATAGAGATAACCAGAACAGCTGATTCATCCTCAGTCCAACCCGCACTACTAGGCTATTGTGTATTCAGTTTTTGCCTGCAAGCCATATCCCTTTATCACTGTTTCTCTCATACATTTTGTCTCACTCGCAAGTGACACTGACAGTGTTCTGGATATCTCTATTTTTAGGACATTAATTCTTTTTACTTTCTGGCCACATACCGAAGGTATGTTGGCATAAGAAAGTAAGGTGATCATGAAAAAATTATTTTTCCCTGATTCGTGGAGATCCGTTGACCCCAGGTCAAAAATCGGCTTTTTGGGCTGATGTGTGTGTGTGTGTATGTGTGTGTGTGTGTGTGTGTGTTTGTGTGCTGTGTATGTGTGTGTACAAAATTGCGGGAAAACCAAGCATCGTATGGGACTGAATTTGGTATCTAGCCAGCTATTCCTCCCGATTGAACCTGGAGTAAAAATAAACAAAATCGGCTGGTAAAGAACCGAGTCTTTACAAACAGTCACTACGAACATTCATGACAAATGTTCAAGGTGTTACAAAATGATATGGCGAAAGTAAAACGCACATAACGAACTTAGCAACACTAGACTTCTTTAACCTCACTTACTTACAATCAAACATCAAAATCGTAATACATCCCGTACGCAATTTATTAATTTATTTCGTTTGTTTTCTTGGAGTCTATAGTATTATTATATTGTGACGTAATGAAATTGCAAAAGTAAACCGCACGGACTGAACTTAGCAACGAGGTTGACCACCGTCTGGATGCATGCAACCAGATGAACTCACTTGTTCAATGGGTTGTCCTCATTATATTATATATTTGAGTCTATAAAATTATTATATTGTGTTGTCGTAGAGAAAGTAGTGTACGTAAGACAGGTGGAAAGATGCAATTATTGCGCACTCGCAGATTACTAAACTTGCCGCTGCGCGGCTTGTTTATAAATTTTCCGCGTCGTGTGCAACAAGCAACTTCCACTCTAGATACGTAAACTAGTATTATCACTTACAATTGTCCGGAAATTATATATAGTTTTTTAAGTTCCATACCAGATCATATAACAGATTGGCCTTCCCATGTAAATTTTGGCTGCGCCTAATCATCTTCAAGCACCAGGGGCCGACACCATCGCTTATGAGTTATTTATTTGTACTGTCTTCAAACATGGCTAGTTTCGAGTTTCGATTTGTGTTTTTGAATCGTACTTGTGTTAATATAGATTTTTTAGATAATGTATAATAATATATGTGCACATCATAGCTCCGTCAAAATACCATAAATAGTGGCTTTGACGAGTAAAGAAGTGCGAGAAAGGGTGGAAAAAGAAGACACAAAAGCAGAAGATAGATAGCCAAGTAGAGAAAGAAGTAATTAACAACGGAAAATACAAA
>JARJEB010007088.1:0-11533 GCA_030264535.1 Liometoxenus newtonarum
ATATATATAGCAATAATTAAAAGACATCTAGCTTTATTTGCATTTTATTGAGCTTGTTGAAGTCAAACGAGAACCGAATCAATTCCAATTGGGATTGCATCAACTTATTAGCAAGCAAAGAGCGCATGTATAAGTAAATTGATATCAAAACGAAGTATTCCAATATCCGCTATTTCTCATATCCGGTACAGACCTGTCACAAGTCCTACAAGTGTAGTCTAGAAGTACACAGATTCGTGAAAGAGAAGAGTTCATCCACTTTAAGTGAACCAGTAGGTACTTCAAGCAACAACAAGATTTAAGTGTTTTTTTTTTTTCTCTCTCATCGGTCATCGAGTTAGGCGGTTGTTATAGGCACTCTTGAGTCATAAATGAATATTTTTCAATTTGGATTAGTTTTTTTATTATTATTTTTTAATTACATACGATATTCGAAATCATTTTTAATGATGAAGAAGAAAAAAACGCGGATATGAGTTCATAATAACAAATTATTCTCGTGGGCAATTTTCTTACGATTTTTTTCACTTTATAAGATTACGCTAACAAAGAAGAAAAAGCAAGAAGTAAAAAAAAGTGATGTAACGAACTTCCTGTTTGTTGTCTTGTTGTCCTTTCGGTCGTTATATTGTCTCTCTAAGCCACAGTCACTTTTATTTCTTAATTTTGTATTTTGTATTACCAAGTCAATAAGAATAGGGAACAATTTGAATAAATTATTTACTCGTAATAATTGTCAAGTTCATATTACTGTGTAATACGATTTTCATGAACATATTACAGCACAAGAAGAGCAACTCAGGTGCAATTACCTGTTCCTTGCGCTTGATATCATGCATTCTCATTACTCTTGTCATTTCCTCGACTCTGCCCATCAGGGTCATATTTAAATAATAATGACGACGCGAAAATTATTTTCATTTCTTGATCGTTTTTTACTTAAGTTGAAGTTGCGTGACAAAGTAAGTAGAAAAGTCGTATTTTACGTACGTACCTTTTTGAATGTTTGATTCTGCGCTTTTGTAAGAATTAAATAATAATTCACTTCATTTATGCCAGCCAATTCACTGAAATTGTTCAAATCGTAAAACTAATAACAAGAAATAAAACAGAGTGTACCTACACTCCGCATTACCATTGTTAGGACGTTCAACTTTAAAATCCTAGTTTAAAATCAGACCGCGTGTACTTCTTGTACTTATACTTATATTGGCTTGTGTGTTGCGTCCGGACGAATTGTGTTCTTAACTTGTTTGGTTCTTCGTGCTTTGCTTTTTACACGAATTACAAATTAACTATTGTGAATAGATACAACGAAAGTAGCAACAAAAAAGGGTTAGGATGAGAACGCTACATTCAATTAAATGTGTGAGTATAGGTAGTAGGTACTTCCATTGAAGAGACAGATTAAGAGGGAAACACAATGCACCGTTTCTGCTCTTAAGTTGAGTACGGACTGCTCGCTGGTACAGGGTACAGGGTACAGGGCACAGGCACTGCACAGCAAGAACACAGCGCGATTCTCGACGTCTTCACGACAACTGCGCGAGTGCGCTTACGTTACGATCCGTAGCGTACGAATAAGCGCGTCGTGCTCGTGCATTCGGTTGGCCGTTCCACGGGGCACGAAGTGAAGTTGACTGACTACCTGCGGATGGCGGACGATAGCGACTAGGCTCGGACAGCGGCATGGGGGGGCTGCGGTCACCTCACCTGTGCTGTGCCACGAATAAGCTTTGCTCTAGTAGGCCTAGGCCTACTAGGCAGTTCAAGCACTTGGCATGACGAAGCAAAGAACGAAGAAAAAATCATTGAATATGCACGGCAATGACTATGACTCTGACTGGGCATTGGAATCGCGAGTAAAGTACAGGCGTGTCCTTTAACTACGTGTTAGTTGGGGTCGGTAGATGATATGTACTTGCCTGGCTCTGGCTCTGGCTCTCGCTCTGGCTCTTCTCTTTATTTATCCTTTTAGTCTCATTTAGGTACTTGCACTTGATACCATCAGATATGAGAATGAGTCAGTTGAGTCAGTTAGTGCCATAGCAGAGTAAAGGATCAGCAAGTGCATTCTACGCATTTTGCCTTCGCTTCGGCAATTGCAACAAGATAACGATTTAAAGCTTTGTCTACGTAGAATTCCTTCATATCATAGGCGCCGACTTTATGATTTTCTCAGGGGGGCCGGGCCGGGGCCAGAATAAGAAAAGTAATAATACGAATTTAAAAAACAAAACAAAAGTTAAGACATTTATTTAACATGTATCTCATACATTTGGTACTATCGGACGCATTAGTATTGTCCAATAATCTTCCGTTTTGCTGTATTCCGTTCAGTTCGGTTATTCTGTTCGGTTTATACCTAAAACCCATGAATGAATATTTTCTGAAATTTAACTACGGAACGAAATGACCAGCCAGCTCATTGCATTGCTCTGATTACGTTAACGTAATCCCTTTCATGTTTCCAAGTTGAAATTACAGTATTAAATAAATGGAAACGGTCTGCACGGGTGGACAATACTAATGCGTCCGATAGTACCTGCAACCAAGAATTCTGATTTCCTTGGGTTTTTACAATTTTTGGTGTTCAAGGTCATTTTAAATTCTAGAATTATTATAATTATTGATTTATATCATTGATAATTTGTATTTTTTCTAATAAATCATTATCTCAATTAGTTAAATGTTTGCTAATTTATTTGGGTGAAGTTAAATGTTTGCTAATTTATTTGGGTGAGGTCTATAGTCCACATTTACTACACATATGCGAATGTGGTTGCCTATACAATGATTGAAGTTAGGCAACTTTAAATACAATTTTGTTGGTACATTTTCGGCAGCGGCAACACTGCTTAAAAGTGAAACAACGGAAATCAAAATATGTTGAATGCACTATTACCTAACTGGTATCCAGTCTTTTATACTTAAATAATATAATATAAAAAGAATTAATCAGTAAGCTAATAATTCCATAAAGGTTACAGAATCAAAAGCCCGCCAAAGTACGCCATTTTATGAATGCATAACATAACCTACAACCGCTGACTGGCGTTGACATTTTATTGTTCGTTGCAGCGTGAAAACTCGTACAAATTTATTTCATTTTCCACATAAAACCAAACAATAATCATTTTGATTTTGCAAAATGGATTTCCTCGAGTATTCGGACGTCTCGGCAGAGATTAAAGGCTCAATGGTAAGCACAATTTATAAATTTCATCACATTTACAAATAACTCACGTTGAATTCCTAAATTCTAAATTCATTTATTTGGATGTAGACCCCCGGAAAAATTAAAATGACCGACTCAACGATTGTATTCAAAAACAGTAAGACTGGTAAAGTTGACCAGGTACAAGCGAGCGACATGGAAATGGTTAATTTCCAATTTTTCGCCGGTTCCGTTGGACTCCGCGTTTTCTTAAAGAACGGCACGTTGCATCGCTATGCCGGCTTCAAAGAAACGGAAAAGGAGAAAATTGCAAAGTTCTTTACAAACACTTATAAAAAAGACATGCTAGAGAAAGAACTTAGCTTGAAGGGATGGAACTGGGGCACGGCTAAGTTCAACGGTTCAGTATTAAGCTTTGATGTTGATAATAAGAGTGCATTTGAGATTCCATTGAATCACGTCTCACAATGTAACACTGGAAAGAACGAAATCACAATGGAATTTCATCAGAATGATGATGCCCCAGTTAGTTTGATGGAAATGCGATTTTTCATTCCATCAAGTGAATTGGCTGGTGATGTTGATCCAGTCGATGCTTTCCAGCAACAAGTTATGCAAAAAGCTTCAGTAATCAGCGTTAGCGGGGACGCTATTGCTATATTCAGAGAGATTCAATGTCTCACACCACGGTATTTATTCATTAAACTAATGATTAACATTTAAAATATTTATAAACTTAATTATTTCAGTGGTCGATATGATATCAAAATCTTCAATTCCTTCTTTCAACTTCACGGTAAAACGTTCGACTACAAGATTCCGATGTCTACTGTCTTAAGATTATTCATTCTGCCGCATAATGATTCTCGACAAATGTTCTTTGTGGTCAGTTTGGATCCGCCAATTAAACAAGGTCAAACGCGTTATCACTTTTTGGTGTTGCTCTTCGGTCAGGATGAGGAAACAACTGTCGAGTTACCTTTCAGCGAAGATGAGTTGAAAGATAAATACGAAGGAAAACTCGAAAAGGAAATATCAGGACCCACACATGAAGTACTGGGTAAAATAATGAAAGTTATAATCAACCGGAAGATTACTGGTCCTGGTGGTTTCAAGGGGTACGTTTTAAATTCGCTGTTTATATGGATTTCTTATTAACTTTGCCATTTTATTTCTTTATTTCAGACACACTGGAACTCCGGCAGTTAGCTGTTCTTTCAAAGCAGCTGCTGGTTACCTGTATCCATTGGAACGAGGCTTTATTTATGTTCACAAACCACCGATTCACATTCGATTCGAAGAAGTAGCGTCTGTGAATTTTGCACGAGGAGGTGGCAGCACTCGGTCTTTTGATTTCGAAATTGAATTGAAGTCAGGTACTGTGCACACTTTCAGTAGCATTGAAAAAGAAGAATACGGAAAGCTGTTCGATTTTATTACATCTAAAAAATTGAATGTTAAAAATCGTGGTAAAAATGTAAGTTAATTCTGTTTAATATTTGCCCTTCCCGCTTTGAAATGGTTATATTAATAGCTGTTGCAGGATAAGGCAAGCTACAAAGATGATTTCGGCGATTCCGACAACGAAAACGAGCCGGATGCTTATTTGGAACGCGTCAAGGCTGAAGCTCAAGAACGCGATGATGATGATAACGTTAGTGATGAAGAAAGTACCGATGATGATTACAATCCGGATCAAGTCGAAAGCGAAGTTGATGAAGAATATGATAGTAATCACAGCGATACATCATCAGATTCTGGTTCTGATAGTGATGGCAAGAGAAAGAAGGAAAGGAAACACAAGAAAGAAAAGAAGGAGAAGAAAAAAACGAAGACCGTATCAGAGAAACCACGCAAGCGACGCGACAAGAAGGAAAAGGATTCGAACAAACCGAAACGACCATCGACTGCGTTCATGTTATGGCTCAACGAGACGCGTGAAAAGATCAAGGCTGAAAATCCAGGCATTAAAGTAACTGAAATTGCTAAGAAGGGTGGTGAGATGTGGAAGGAGCTAAAGAGCAAAACTGAATGGGAAAACAAAGCTATCAAGGCTAAGGAAGAATACGCACGAGCGATGAAAGAATATGAAGCTTCCGGTGGCAGTGCCAAGGCTAGTGAGGATAAAAAATCGTCTTCATCTAGTTCCAAGAAAAAGACCACCGCACCAGCTAATGTTTCGCCACCAAAGAGCGGATTTAAGAGTAAGGAATATATCGAGAGCGATGAAAGCAGCGATAGTGATGGCGGCAAGAAATCAGCTAAACGCAGGAGTAGCGAATCTGATGGTAAAGCAAAGAAAAAGTCAAAGGAATCTGACTCCGAAGATGAAGAAATGAGTACTGATTCTGAAAGTGGAAGCGATTAAGTAAGTTATTCTTTAAGTTACCTATTATATTTAACTTCTCAAATGTTTTTTTTTTCAAGAATAATAGATATAATAATTCTACTGCATTAACCCTATTTAATCGTTATTTACATTATTAGGTTCTTTAGTCATTAAGACTTTATGTCTTTATTCCTTTTAGCTGTTAACCTGTCTTTTATCGCGACAACAACTTGATTCAAAGATTCTTGTTCAAGAAAATACGTTTCAATTGGCAATGTTTCTTTGGCCCTTTCCATTACGTCAAACACGTATGGCCAATAAAACTCGCTATTGGCAATTTCATATTGAATTGTGTTCAAAAATCCCAGTTTCAACCATGCGTTGATAAACTTTGTACTTACAAAATTCTTTACTTCCTTGATGGCTTCTTCATCATCTTTATTCTCCGTATGACGCACCTTTATAGTTAACAAAATATGATCGACAAATTTGTCCTTCAACAAACCAGCACTTCCCATAGTTAGCATTTTCCCATTAAACAGAATACAAATCTTTGTACACAAGAAATCGCAAGCCTGCATATCACTTGAGGTGATTACGATACTTTTATTTTCATCCTTCAATCGACTGATAGTCTCCCACCAGAACATTTTACTTCGAATGTCCAAACCCTTTGTGGGCTCATCGAAAAAGGTGATTTGGGGAACGCCAATTAATGCAATTGCATTTGCCACTTTACGATACTGCACCTGATTTAAGTTTTGTATCTTCAAATGCAAATAATGTGAGATTTCGCAGAAATACGCTACTTGTAGGGCTACACGCTTGCCCCGATTACATTTATATCCGCATAATAGCACAAAGAATAATATCATTTGGTAGACTGTGAAGTATTTGGGCAGGGAGCCTTCCAATGGGGTTATATTTAAATTGTAAGTGCCAGCTTTAAAATGCCTCTCGCCGTTAATAAATATTGCACCTGAATCAATTTTTGTCATCGATGTGAGTATCCTGAGAAGCATTGTCTTTCCGGAACCACTAGGTCCAGTGAATCCGAGGCATTCACCTCTCTGCAATGTTAAACTTATAGATGAGATAATTTCGTTTCCTTTCGTTGACTTTGAGACGTCTTGCATTATGATTGCGTAATTTTCACGTTCTCGTTTCACCATTGCGGCTATTATTTGTTTTTCATGCATTACATCTTCGTCTACTTTGATACTATTTGAATTTCTCATACTTGTGAATGATAAATTTAAAACAACTTCAATTATTATCAACACGATGAAGTAGATAAGTGCAGCAACAATGAATGCAGCGATTGGAAGCAGTACCAAACTTATCGGTTTTGGATCATAATCGACTAGAATTGAGTGAAATAAATTTCCGAATTGCTGGATGATTAACCTCCTTACCATCACACTTTGTAGTTGTTGCATTCAATTCCATAATTTCCTCCCAACATTCCTTATTACTTAACCTCCTGAGTTTTTGGCATTGTCCCACGGTGTATCGGCACATATTGATTTCTCTTATGTTCTTGAAAACATAGTACGAAGCAAACGCCAAAGTTACATAAGGACTTAAAATGGTAACAAAAAACATTTTTACTGTTTCCTTAATAAACTCAACGTTATAGTCGTAATATATCCACATCAAGAATGGAATTAAACCAGTGCATAATGCATGATAGAAAATCAACAAGATGGCGGCTGCTTTCTTCCGGCAAATGGTTGCGAACAAATAAATTAAGCCGAGGAATGGCAATCCAAAGAACACCAACAAAACGCCAACAGTTTCTAATTTAAAAGTTAAAATAAATACATAATTCTTACCTACAGGCACATACCATATTTACCTATTTGTTTTTCTTCGTTAATAAAATTTTGATTCAGCCACAAAATATTGATAATCATCAAGCAAACTATTAACAGATACACGATATAGTCACAAATAAATGCGACAAGCCAATATATCCCGAAGGGAATTTCATGAAAACTTTGTAGTTTTCGGAACGTCGATGTAATTTCATTACAGTAGAAAATTATATACAAACTAGATAAGATACAAAGTGACCACAAAATTGCTGCCGTTAACAAAATCACGTCGACCATATTTTTCGGGGCTGTATATAGCTGAAACAATTGTTAAATTAGTAAAACAAAACGCATAATATCAAATTGTAGGTACATCTATTTCATAGCTGAATGGAATGGGATGAATCTTGAAGTTAGGCACCGTTACGTCATAAAGTAAACTTGCGACACAAAGTGGAGCAGTGTGCAAAAACGTAATGCCATTAAACCAGCAAGTTCGAACACTTCCGGTTCCTTCTATTCCGTATAGAATGTTGTTTTTCGCAAACGTAAAATCTTGTCTTTGCTGTATGTAGTAAAACAAATTTTAGCTAAATACATTAATTATAGAAAATTAACATACCCATTCTAAAAATTCGCTGTCCATATCATTGTCATTCTCAATATCAATAACTTTAATCCCCATTTTTGTCATTAAATGATTGCGTTGCAACAAATTCGATGCGAAAATTGTTGGTTGCGTAGCAAAGTGACTTTCTTTAAGCACCAATGGTGGCAAGCTTTTTGCTGTAGACTGCGTGACCAATGTGGTTATTGATAAAAAAAGCAATAGTATAAGGAACGGTGTTAACAATTTCAGAACAATAACATGCCATTCGCTGGTTGCGTACAATCCGTGTTTGTAAAACAAAGCCGCAAACTTTGATCGTCTCGAATAGGTTAGGTAATTATCTAATTTATCTGGAACAACATTGAGTTTCAGTTTTGGAAAGCTACTTGCTCACTATCTTACATTTTCTTCCTGCATTCTTGAATGCGTCATCAGCAAAACCGGCTTCGAGAAGAACTTCATTCAAGTTTTGTCTGCGAATCGTAAACGCGTCCAGACAAAGGTTCTCCATGACTGAATCCAGTGCCCTAACGAGAAACCCCAAATTTTTCGTATTCTCTTCGTCAACGTGATAGATCAACGCAAAGTTCTGTTCACGTTTTAACTCAATAGTTGGTAAAAAGGCTCGGAAAAACTTAGTCACCTCTAGTACGTTACAACAAGGTTGTTTCACCACAGCCAAGTGAAATCCTGAAACTCCAAACACATTTGCAAGGAATTTCATGCTGCCGCAAGCCTTTACTCTTCCATTCTTCAGTATCAACACCCGATCAGCTACCAATTCAGCTTCGGTCATATCGTGCGTTGATAATATGATAGTCCTACCATATTTGAAGCTGTGAATCAGTTCCCAGACAACCATTTTGGTTGATGTATCCATTCCAGTTGTGGGTTCATCCAAAATTACTAATCTTGGCAGACCCACAAAGGCTGTTGCAATGGACAACTGTCTTTTAAGCGTATAGTTATAAGTTTTGCATTTCTTTTTCGTTGCAAACTTAGGAATGTTTAACCTGTCCAATACATACTGAATTTCTTCATAAACTTCAAACTGTTTGGAACCTCTCAGGACACCATACAAAGCCAAATGTTCTGTGAAATTTAGCTCGTCGTAGAGTACATTGAACTCGGAGCAGTAGCCGAAATTAATTGGCGATGAACGAATAAAGAATGTCACGTCCCTATTGTATATTGTAATAATCCCTGAAGTTGGCAGCAATTGTCCGGCAAGAATTGAAAGGAGAGTTGATTTTCCCGAAGAGTTCGCACCAATGACAGCAGTAGTTTGTCCTTTGTAGAATTTACATGATAAGTTGGCCAATCCACTTTGATGTTTTGGATACTGTTTCGTCAAATTGTAGATTTTTATCATTGGTTGAACGTCGTTAGGTTCATTCTCAAAGTACTTCAAGTCACTCACAATTTTACCATTCAGAAAGACTTTGCTTTTCGTTTGCCGGCAGCAAATAAATGGGAAATACCACGGTTTCGGAATGCCAAAACTGCCAGGCCACACTGCATCAATGTACAAAGCAATCAAAAGATACAACACACCATCAACGATCAACATAACATACACCAAAAAGACAGTGCACCCTTCGTCAAACATGGAATACGTGAACAAGTTGTCGTAGTTCAAGTGTTGTTGATTCACTTCCAAGGCGTAAATCATATTCAAACTTAATCCTAAGCCGACGTTATTCGACAAACAAAAGACGATTATGACGATCAGTGGAATTGTAACATTTTGCATATTTAAGTAAATGTACGGCAATATCGTCAACAATCCAAGAATCATATGAATCGCTACTGCGGTGGAAGCACAAGTACTACATACCGCGACGAGGACACTCATTGAAGTTGACGCAAAACTGTATGCCAGTAGAAGTAAGAAGATAATCCACCAACTGGCGTATGGTAATAATGCAACACTGTCCTTGTATAGCCAATCCGCTCGAAAGATAAGCATGAATAATAATGTGATAAGAAGTTGGACAATCATGGCGTAGAAGTAATATGAAAACCAGTAAATTTCACTTGCCAATTTCGTTAGTTTCAGGTATTCTTTGATTCCTCGTTCCTTCTCCATCGCAATGAAGTAAGTCAGACAATTTAGGAAGGGCAGGAATGCGAGGAATATTAATAATGGCATTATGTGTTTCATCACATCGAGGAAGACGTCTTCGACGTAATCAACTTCGGAAAAGCGTTGCACTTTTAGAGTAATCGTCTCGGTTTCTTTGGTGTGACTCACAGCTACATTCAAATAATTCGAGGTAATGTGAGTTATCATGTAGATTAAGTTCAAAATGCCTTCGTCGTAGTAATCTAAAAGTACGGTTGAGTTTTTCGGAAGTTTTCGTAAGTTTATTTCTTCTTTATTGTCCCAACGTCGGCGGCGCCTCAAGATGGCGGACATGCTGTGTGTCATCATCCGCGCGACAGCGCATGGATATGATGAAACACACAATGCATGTGCGTCATCTTGAGGCGCCGCCGACGTTGGGACAATAAAGAAGAAATAAACTTACGAAAAATTTCCGACTTCCGGAAAACTCCGGAGTGTAGCCGGCGACGTCATCTCGTTTTGTAAGTTTTATTTCGATACTTACGTGAAACATCCCCAGTTGAATTCCGCGTTTTGTCGTCATGCAAATGGATGTTCCGGTGCATGGTGGTCGTATCGAAACACCAAGGTTGCTTTTCATCCAACAAGTTCATCCAATACATCTTTCTGTACGTAGGATAGAATCGTATTACAACGGCGGTAACATTTTGGGCATTCGGTGCGACTCCGTGTTTGAACTTGTAATTGGTCCATTCATCGTCGAACTGGTAGCCGCCCAACAAGCTCCACGGATTATTGTACAAGACACGTTCGAGTTCTTTCGAATCGACTACATTGGTGAAGTTCATCGTGTCGATTTCATCGAAAGGGAGATACTTGTACGATTGAATTTGATCATCGCAGATTTGGCATTCTTGTGGGGAATATGCAAATTGCACCGGACTGATTCCAAAGCGAATTGACGATTTACAAATCATTGATAGGTTAGGTCGGATAAAGGCAAAAAGAAGAAAAATGTAGATGTAGGTACTTACTGTCCATAGGTTTCTTGCAGTTCCAGCCACATTTTGGTGATGGATAGCGGTGGGAAGGATTTTCCGGGTATGGAACGAGGTTCCGCCGCGAAATTTCTACTTATAACCAAACCGAGGCAAATCAACAACGGGACAAGGATGATTATGACCAGGACGAATAAGTGGCGTTTTTGCAAGAGGATGTTTTTCCAAATGAGGATCAACCATTGTTTTGACCTTATGCCCATGGCATCAGAAACTATATAAACAACAATAACAAATATATCAATCCTACGAATCTGCCTAAATTTATCAGTAACTGACACTGGCCTACTTTCAATTCAACAACAAAATTTTATAAAACTATAATATCTAAACTAGGGATGATTAATGTCCGGATATTTATTTTTTAAAATTTGCTTTCATAATAAAGCCATTATAGTACTGAAAGCGGTTCGTTAAGGCATCTATCCTTCTATATCTATCATATACAATGCTTTAAGATTTTCTTAAGAGAC
>JARJEB010007094.1:0-12881 GCA_030264535.1 Liometoxenus newtonarum
CGACAATTGGACGAGTACGACAATTGGACGCGCGACAATTGGACGCGTACGACAAACAGCCAAGTACGCTAAAACCAAAGTACGTTTTGTGTTCTGGCACTACCCTTCTGCTAACCCCAATAGGGTCTGAACCTCCTGGTTCGCCTGTTTCGAATCACTCGCCGCTACGCGGCTCGTGATCGAAACTCGGGCTCACGTTTAAAACACGACTTATGATACATGTTGCTTAAACTACTATACCTTGATCGTGCATCGCCACTGCCATGAGTTTGACTCTTTTATTTTAGTTGCGAACATTTCGTACGCTACATACTATGTTCGATGGTAAAATAAATGCTCTATATAATAATAAAATATTCGAAACTGAGAACGAAGAATGCATAATTATAAGTAATTACAGTACGCGCGCGTTTGGATTTCCTCGGGTGGAGCTGTGCATTGGTTCAAAAATGAAATTAGAAATACATTCAACAATTGATCTTTAATTTAATAAATATAGATTTCAGAGTTTTACTTTCCGACCATATACTGAAGGTATACCTAATAAGAAAATAAAATGCAAATAACACAATATTGATGCAATATGAATGCAAATATTGATTTTGATTGATGCAGTTACCTAACTAAAGCTATATTATCAAATTCCTACAAGTTTTCTGTCAGATTTCTTCGTACCACTGTTAGTTTGGAATGTTTGGATGATATACACACACGGGTTAGCCCAGATTCATTGTTAAACTATGGCAAACTTTTTTCTTGGAGGAGATACTAAGTCGGTTAAATTGGCAAAAATGTTCAAAATTTAATACTTACAAACATGGTATCATCAGATTTGCTTCGTGTATACTCTTCATGTTTGTGGGTGTGCAAAAAAACGGGTTCTTTGCGTTAAGAACGGTTTTATTCATCGCACTCGCTTCGCTCGTGCGCTCAAAACGCTCGCTAATGGGATCTTTCTTAATACAACTTGTTGCGAAAACAACTATTTTACACACCCAGTATGTTATGAACATTTTACGCAACAGAATTTGTGCTAGCCCAGTTCACGTAAGGGTTTCTCTAACAGCACTATCATAGAAAACTATTACGTTATAACCCTAACGCAACACTTCAGTCCATCTCCTTTCCCTTTCTTCAATGCCTTTATTGACAATTGCATTCGGTTGGACTTGCTTGAGGTTGAGCGTTTGACGTTTGACTCTACTTCCGGCTTGTTCACAAGCGACAGTAGTGATTACGCGAGTGAATTCGTGATTTAAATTGCACTGTCTCTAAAACAGTGATTCTCAACCTTTTTTTCCTGTACACTGTTTGATAATTTAGAAATTTGGCGTCACACTTGGCTGACGTCTCCTAAGTATGGGTAGGGTCTGGGTGGCACACTTCAAAAATCTCGCTGCACTCTTCAAGGAATCTCGCAGCACACTGGTTGAGAATCACTGCTCTCAAATATGCTTGCTGGAGTGCGAAAAATTGTATTCGCAACTTTGAGATTGCTCGACGTGTAAACAAACCTCTCGTGTGACTTGCCTTTGATGTTTGACCGTTTGACTCTACGTTCGGCTTGTTCACAAGCAACAGCAGTGATTTCGTGATTTCAATTGGTACATTGTCTCTTAAATGTGATTGTGGGTGTACAAGAGTAGGGTTCGCTCGTTCTATTACTTTTACTCGCTTCGCTCGTGCTTGCAAAACACTCGCCCACCCTTTTTAACGCAACTTGTCGTTAACATCGTGCAAGTAGGTAATACTTACACAAGGATGTCAATTCACTTTTCGCCATCATTCCGTGGAGAATAAAAATCCCGGCCGAGAAAAGTTGGTCTACATCACATACCAAAGTCATTAATAGTAATTTACGCGATGCGTGCGGAAAGTGAGGGCGTGCCAAATGAGTTGGCTGTTAAAGCACGAGCCGCAGGCGAGTGCTGTCTGCCAATGAGTTTGGCACGCACACTTTCCGGAAAAGTTGCGTACACTATTTTTTCTTTAAAAAAGAATGGTGAATTTTAAATTTAATTTCGTATTATAACCTTTCTATATTTTGAAATGACATATATCTAAACGTCAGCGATTAATGTTATGACAAATACTTTATATCTTTTAATTTTATGGTGGTTACTATAACAAATGTAAATAAAAATCGTACTTGCTGTAAAAACTTTGTGCCGCGCACCTTTTGTCTGTGTTCTGCAATGGCCAACTTTCCATTCTAAAAATCATACAACCTTTGCTATTTTCCGCCTGTGAGTAGAAAAATGTTTATACGTGTATGTAGTAGTGTTTGCCATATGTTACACATTTGTTGCCTTATGACGCAAAGTGCGGAGCGCGTAGCCTAATTAGAATAACCGCTGACTCTTACTCAGGCGTCCCGGGTTCGAATCCGGGCAATAGCTCAATATTAATATTCGTCTAGATCAGGGCTTCCTACACTATTTTCATTCACGACCCCATTTATGATTGTGAGTTTTTTGGCTACCCCATATACATATAAAAGAAACATATATAAATAATTTGTTAAGATATATTGCTTAGGCAACAATATACATACATATGAAAAAATATGCGTGCGTGGGGGTGAGTGTGATTCTGTCACAAATACACATCTAGATTTTATAGGTTCGTATATTTAAATATTTCACATTAAAATTTCGCCACCCCAGGATTTTCCTATGCGACCCCATTTGGGGTCGCGACCCATAGTTTAAGAAGCCCTGGTCTAGATTATAGAAAGAACACCTAGCGCTCGCCGGTAGTCATACCAACAACTTTGACTATCGTTAATTAAGTCTTCTTATAGGACAGTGATGTCCATCCACCAACCCGCATGCCAAGCGTGGTGGATTAATGGCAAATCCTCCAAGTGTTAGTATAAATGTACTATACACAGGAGTGGCCTGGTTCAGCAGTGGACCAAAAATAGGCTGAAGAAGAAGATGCAAAATCAAGAATTTCATTTCTTACAGACTGATAAAATTGAATGACGCCCAGTAGATAGTTCCTACCAACTGTGAATGAATTATTAAATACCATCATTTTTGAACACTCTGTATAATAATTAACACCAGCATGTTGATTTACGACTTGAAAAGACATCACCTGTCTTCGAACTAGTTATTATAACACTACAGAGACGGCAAATAACTCGATTAAAGTTACATTAGGAAATTAGTGAAAATTGAATTTTACGTTAATAGAAAATGCACATTTACTAACATATGTATTCCTAGTATAAACTTTTACTGAAATTTTCAATGAAAATGTTATTGAATTGAATTTCCAATTTAATTTTAATAAATAGCTAATGTTGCTGCAAAATAGAGTAAAACTGTTTAATGTGTGAATAAATACACGTGAAATGGGCAGTCTGAATAGTCAAACCAGGGTAATTACATAAAATGGAAAATATTGTAATAAAATCTGACTACTGACTATCCCTTTCCGATTATTCTGTACTTCCAAAATATATTGTGTATGCATTTGTAACAACATCTTTACACGTTGACCAAAAGGGTAACAAAAATTAAACTACCATTAATATGAGCATGAGGTATATATGAATACCTATAATTATAAAGTGTAGGTATAATATGCGGTCGTGGTTTCACAAATGACAATATTCAGGTAGCATCAATTTCAATTATTTTGTTAATTAATGTGATGTGGACTGCACGTATAAAATGCATATTACTGGTATACATATATGCTATATACAGTAGGTATCGAGATAACTTATTAACATATGAATATTTTGCATTGAAATTTGTTAAAAATTATGTGCATCAAGGAAGTAAAGTACAGAAGAAACATAACATTGTTCGCAGCAAAAGTCGACCACCTACAGTTTGGGGACATAATTTTTCTCTTCAACAACGCCGCAAACGACCTATCAATAATGAATGCTTCGCAAGTTCTAGGCCTAAAAAAGACAAAAATTATGAGTCCAGATGATATGGCCTACGACATCGAAAGCCACGCTCTGGTAATAGTCAAAGAGAAAAGAAAATCAGACCATAGAGATCACCCGACGTAATGCCCTCACCTGGATTGTATTCCTATAAATCTCATAGGAATGTATATGAAGTATGCATCCTGCCAGTGGCTATATATAGATTGGAAACAAGGTCACTAAAAACCAGCCGTGCCATAAGCCAATCGTCTCCGGGTCTCTCAAACGGTAATGGAGCGAGCCATGCTCGGGGTGAGCCTGAAGGATAATTTCCATAACGAAGAGATTAATAGAAGAACAGGAATCTACGACCTCCTTTGTGACTGAAGTGGAGTTGGGTGGGACACGTGGCCAGGAACAACCGAAATTGACAAAGTCCTAATGCAGTGGAAACCAAGGGAGTCAAAGAAAAGTGTCGGACGTCCAAAGGCATGGAGAGCCGACATCCAATGAAATTCAGACCGACGTGGAGTGGACGGACATTCATAGGCTAAGAAAACAAATCGAGCAAATATTTTAAGATGATAATAAATAGAACATGACGTTTCTTTTTTAGGAGAATAGTACCTATACATGGGCTGTCTGTTTTATAACATTTGCATGTGATCAGCCAGAAATATTCATAGCCGGAAAATGATGTGAAATTCTGCGGTGCCATTTTCGGGTAAAATTTCGTAGTTGAGTTTTCGACGGATCTCCACTAATCTCGCTTCCCTGAGTCCGAAAAAGTGTTTTTTGGAGTCGTGAGAATTTAAAACCCCGATTTTTTACTTTCCGACCGTATACCGAAGGTATATAAGTATAGGAAAGTAATGTAATCGGAAAAAAATGAAAGTCTTATTTTTCCATGATTCGTAGAGATCCGTTGACCACAGGTCGAAAATCGACTTTTTGGTCCGATGTGCACGCGCGCGCGCGCGTGTGTGTGTGTGTGTGTCTGTGTGTTTGTGCGTCTGCCTGTGTGTGTGTGTGTGTGTGTGTGTGTGTATGTGTATGTGTGTGTATGTGTGTGTGTGTGTGTGTGTGTGTGTGTGTGTGTGTGTGTGTGTGTGTGGCTGCTGGCTGCGTGTCTGTCATCGGGATGAAATTGGTACGCGGGTAGATGTCCGTCCGGTGAGAACCTGGAGCACTTTACTAGGATGTCAAAACATAAATTTGCATATGAGATACGTAATAGACAGGGTGTTTTAAATATGCAGTAAACAGGGTCTTTCAAATATTTTCTTTTATTTTCAAATTATTATTTATTTAATTAAGTATAAAAATCGGTGCGTTAAATTCGCAGAGCACAACTTTCCGACTATATGCAGTTTGATTTCCTAGAAGTCGTCAATTGTAAAAGTAATTTTGATTGGAAAATGGAAATTGCACAGAAATGTAATGATACAAAAACATAATAAACCTCATTTCCACTTTCCTATCACAATTGCTTTTACAATTGACGACTTCTACGAAATCATACTGTATATGGTCGGAAAATTGTGCGCTGCGAATTTAACGCACCGATTTTTACATAGACACTAATCGCTTATCTAAAGTAGCAGGCGTGAATTCCCATGCCCTATAACGATCTACGAACCGTCGTCTGGCCAGAGGTTACGGCTCAAGAGAAAGGATCGGAAACCGCGGCGCTCGAAATGCCCCGTGGAGCTGCTGACAGGTGTCAACACGAACACGTCCGAGGTAACGGGAATGAAAGGGAAAAAGATCGCCCGCCTGGTTGGCTATAGTGGTCAGCCAATTTTGTCTAAACTTTTTTTGAATTGCCTATGTTGAGGTAACATGGTACCAAGCATTATTATAATAAATAAGTGACTTCAACCAAACAAAGAAGACTATGAGTATTATTAGTACAACATACAACAAGAACAAGAACAAAATAACAAGATAATTTTCGAAACTAAACTTGAATTCATGTAATGCTTATCATAATGGTTACTGCAAGGATAATACTATAATATTCACATGTTTTCTAAATGCTATTAGGTAAAGATAGTCTCGGGGTGATTATGTGTTCCTTTTTGGTTCAATATGCGTGCAAAGCCGTGTAATTAATTTCACTTTAAGTGAAGGAAATATAAAGGTAGTTAATTAAATTTAAATTTCTAATTGTACTCCCTCTCCTTCTATTTGCACTTACATCATATTTATAATTACAAAGGCGCAGGTGAAGAATGTATTACCACAAATGTTTTATAAGGTGGTTATGGATATTCAATAGTGTTTACCTCACAGTAAGTAGCTTTATTTATCAATTTCATAATTTTCCAACTAATTAACATCACCATCAGTGTTCACATAAAGATATTTATAACACAATTTCAAACTCCAAATTTAGAAAAACAAATTATTATTATTAAATTGGCTTCTCAGTATAATGAAATTTAATATATTCGAGGTAAATGACATCCGTGTGATGAATATAGGATTAATAACGACTCTTCGGACAGATTTGTCGACAAATCTGTCCGAAGAGTTGTTATTAATCCTATGTTAAATATATTATACGATAAATAATTGAATTTAAGCATTCAAACAGAGTTTTAATGAACTAATCAAATTTTTCGTTTGATAAAAACATTAACACAAAGAGAATGAAAAATAACGTTTTTAAGATGTAAAACATTCAAATAAATATTTTTGATAAAACGCGATGAAATGTTGAAAACGCAAGGACAAAAAGAATGGTATCGGCCGTTGAAGTTGAACAGTTCAACAATGTATGAGAATAGATAAAAGAATTATAAAGCACTTACTGTAGAAATCTTCGACTGAGTCGAAAGCGTTTCTTCTCCCTCTTCCTAGTTGCAAAATTTGCTCAATGTAGGAACAGCAAACGACGCTATTTTCGTTGTTAGACAATTGATTCGTGTCAAGTATTCGTATTCCACGAGGGCGGAAGAAAGTTGCATAGTATCAAGCAATATTGAAGGATACACGTCACTTTCCTGAGGATTGAAAAAATTCTGGAAAATATTGATACAAAACTGATTAAAATAAGGAATCTTAAGGAACTTTTGTCTTTAGATAAATACAGGGCTTGGAACGGAATCCAATATCGATTTCGGTACTAACGAAAAACTAATAACGTTTCCGCTGCAAATAACGGTATTGTTTGATTAATACCGGTAATTACCGGTAACACTTTTACCGGTAAAATATGTACGGTAAGAAATGTGAACATTATTTAAAAAAATCGTTTGCATTAAATATTTCGTTAGGCGCTAACCATGTTCAAAACAAGGTGAAGAACACTTGCATTGGCACTTGCACCCTTCGAAGTAGTAGTAGTAGTGACAAGGCGAATAGTGTCACTCAATGCCATGCGCACGGTAACGTTATTAAAATTCCGGTAAATTGAAGAAGTAGGTAACCGGTAAATGAAATAAATTTTTTAAAGGTTCCCATATCGGTAAAAAAATAACGAAAATTCAAACTTAATAACGTTTACCGGTATTTTTTTAACGGAATTTTTTTACCGGATCCAAGCCATGAGATAAAATAATCTTTGCGATTAAAGTTTCCTTTCCATCATCATGAATAAAGCCTATCAAATTCTTTTCGCTTGTTAAAAACATCAATCGACTTTTTACGATCCATTTTCCCTCATCGCTGTTGCTATTCATCTATACAAAAAATTACACCGATCCAGTTATCCTTTTTCACACCGTATTAGGATCCTTCAAAAAAACCTCTTTTATATTTAATTATAAGCCATGACATAAAAACGTAAACATAGCTAAGAGGGTGCGTCAAGAGATTCAATAAACTTTTGAAGAAGTACATTTTGAGGTAATAATTTTTTGCTTTACTTTCCGGAATGAATAAAAGTTAAAAGCACCTTTCAAAAGTGGTGGCTTGGCTTTACCTACATATATTATTCAACAAAACAAGTTATTCTCGTTTCACAAGTGGTTGCTAATTAAATTAAATTTAAAACGTTTTCATAATAAAGTCAGCGTGTAAAGTGTAAAGAAGCAGACTCAAGCGATTGTGGAAATGTTAAGAAATGTTAGGGGAGTTTATTACCATCGGTGGTTGTGTGCGGTCGTAACTCATTTCGAATTGGCTGGAAATTGCAGGAAAATGCGAATTGTAAGGTAATAATAAGTTTTGAAACGGGTAAGAAATGAAAAGTTACGTAAATTATTATCTTACTGCCTAACTGTTAAATTTATGAAAGGACGAGATTAACAAATAAACCAGTTAAGAAAAAAATCAATTAAAATTATAACTGATGCAAAAGGTTTAGCTAAGTAATTTTACAATAAAATTCGTAAAAACAAATATAAAATGAATAAATCAGAAATAATAGCGATTCATCAGCATGGCTATGAGGTCATAGCCATAGTCATGCTGATGAGTCCTCTTAGGACAAAACAGCTGTCCATATTGTAAACATTAAATTGGGTAAAATTCCCTCTTTTTTAACCAAACCACTTGAAATTGCTAAATATAAAATGCTCGAAATGAATTATATGTTTAAGCTTTCAATTACGTTTATATTTACATTTCTTTTTCGTATGCATATTGCATTTCATTCGTTGAATTATTTACAAAAAAAAAAACCAATTAAAATATGAAGGTATACAAAATAATTGATTTAATTTATTTTCAAATAGTAGTAATACTTGAAGGTGCTAATCTAAAACATAAATTTGAGAAATAATATTAAAATCAGCGGTGACGATAAAACGATATTGATTGATGGGAAAATATCTGTTTGATGCGTGTCAAAAAGAAGGAGATAAGGGACATATAAAAAGAAAAAAAAACTAGAGAAATAAGACGATCGAAAATATTTTCCATTTTCCGTAGGGAAAGTATGAAAACAGAAGAGAACGAAACCATCGACTTTCTATTCCAACTTCCAACTTTGATTGATGGAATAACGAATTTCTCTCTCATTTCTTCAGTATTTTCTTTTTTTTTCGCAGTTTTACCCTTCAAAAATCTAGGTTAAACGAGTTTTATTTTTTCTTAGCTATACTCCTTTATACAAACGCAATAAGGATACCCATTCACGTTGAACGCGTTAAAACGATTAATGTCTACCAACGCCCTTCCTTCATCAACGTCCTTAAACTAAACGACAACGTATCTTGTTTTCGCAATTCTCAATCGAATCAAATCGAATCGCAATCGTTTCAAGGACGAATTGATGACTCATGCAACGGCAAATTAATAGGCATTGTTCCTCAGGGAGTATGAAGGCTTTCAATTATTTTTTTCCACTAGTGACATTCTCATGTTGTAATTGGAAAAAACAATAATTTATAAAATAATTAGCCCCTTTAGATTAGAGTGTACGAAAATAATAAGCAGCAGTTGCCCGTTGTATTAATGACATGACATCCTATCAAGAAACATTTTATTATGTCTTTTGAGATTATGGCGTATATTTTTATGAAAAAGCAATTAAAAAGAGGTTTACAAGAATATTTTTAATGTTAAAAAGAAAATGGGAGGGAAACAGCGAAATAAATCGATACGGAGAGCACAACACAACTTTCCGACAGGATAGGTGTTCTCTATTTACTTTCTCTGTACAACATTCTGAACTTGGAACGTGCTTTAATCGAAATGTAAATAAGACGATCAAATTTTGATATCGCTTGATTCCTGCCTACAATTCGGTTTCAGGAAGTTGATGACTATGAAACCTCTACTGCTTTTCAGCAATAGCAATTCTCACCCATTATATATGTATAGACTCGTTCAACACACCAACACACGTTTATAGTTAGCAATACATTTAGTTACGGCAGCGAACATCAAAAAAGGGGTTGTTAGTAAGGTCAAGGTCAACGATCGACCTTTACCGTGGCTTAATTTTTCATTGCCACCATCACCAGAGTTTCCGCCACCGACACGCATTCCACCATTCTTCTCTTCATTAGCATTCGCTTAGTTATTCCTGCTATACTTACTGCTAAATAATCTCGCAAAATTCTCTCTTCATTTCATATCGTTTGACTCGCACTTTCAGACTGCTATAATTACAACTAATTATAGCTTATTTGTTATGTGAACTTTTCACTTTACAAAGATTTGTCTATTAGTCCGGAACCAAACAAGAACAGGATTCAACCTATTTAGATTTTTAATTTCCAAATAAACTTAGAAAGCGTAATTGTCCATTTTCTTAATAAAAGGATTAAACTTTTTATAGAGTCGGCCCTGAGGTTGAACTGCAATAAAGCCAAAATTTAATATTAACGTCAAGCGCAATTTATTTATCCAGGAACTTCTACTAGAAGGCTTAATGAATCTTAAAGGTTAACGACGACTGTTGGGCATCAATATTGACATAATAGTCAATAAAACATTTAAGATTTATGATTGAGTAAAAGAAGCAAGATTTTAGTCAAGAAAGTATAAAAATCTATACAGGGTCTTCTGAAATTGGCGAACAATCGCCAGGTAACATTGTAGATCGGTTGAAAAGAAAAAGAAAATCTTAATACAAAAATGTCCGCAAGGTCCTGGTTTGTCCTCATGAGGTCCTTATAGTTTGAAGTTTGGTATCATAAAATCGGCATATAATCGCTTTTTTCTTTTTTAGTTTACCGAAGAAAGTTATAAAGTTGATTTCCTTTTTTTATTTTTGAAACCAGAAAAAAAACTGGATTCTCTTTTCTAAGTAAATTACTTTTTTTTCTAAAAAGTACGTTTGGTATCATTGCAAATTCAAAAACATTGGAGGAACGTTGTCAGATCTACATAAAATTCTTTGTCCTCGTGAGGACACACCAGGACCTGCTGGACATTTTTGTATTAAGACTTTCGTTTTCTTTTGACACGACGATCTACAATTTTACCTGGCGATTGTTCGTCAGTTTCAGAACACCCTGGTATAAGCACTGATTTTTTGGCAAGGATTAAATAAATATTGAACAGAATGAAAAAGTGGTGCTAGAAATGCAGATTTTGAATAATTTTGGTGGTAATGGGTCTGATTGCTTTAAGTTGTTTCAGCGTTGGAGCTAATTTAGGTTTGATCCTAGTTTTTGTATACTATTGACTGTTTTTTGTTTCAGATCATCATTTGATTACTTAGTTTTACTCGAGAAAAGAAAAAAAAATAAGTCATTCCTATTTTATTTTGTACGTAATGCGGATGCTCGCTTGAGGAGTAAGAACCGACGTACTTTTAACACTGCAGGCTGCAGGTGGACACCTGAGCCAACCCTGTAATGAGCTGAGTTACTCAGATAATACCCCGACCTTGAAAATCAGATTACTTAGTAATTAATGTTAATTAATTTTATTTTGAAAGTTGAATTTGAATAGTTCTTGTGATTGACAGAACTTTAATTAGCTTAATTAATAATATCATCCAACATCTACGTACAAACGATAAACACAATCGACATATAGCAAATGATGGAACATGCTACGATTTACGAGCCGGTAATGAATAAGAAGCGCTTGCCAAACAACAATAATTATTTCGTTAGTGTTATCGTGCGCTGTTCGACTTCCAAATGTTCCAACATTGAAACAAGGGATAGGGCGTATTAATTCGTGGTGCTGCTGTTGGAGATACCTACTCTCGAATAGTCCAAAGTACTATTCATTTCATGGAATTTCAAACAATCGTACTGTTTTGGCCAACCACACAATACCTAAACATTTGTGCAAAGTAAGGAGAACAAAACAAAAGAATAAATTCACTTTATCAAAATTCTCTAAAGTCTACCCTGAATGAATGTATTTGGAATTTTTAGGATATTACTTGGACTTTTCATGAAATAAACTATTTTTGATCATTTTTCTCGTCGAGAAAATAAACAATAGCGCCTGAGTTATGGTTTATTTTGTGTAGATTTTCGATTTGTTCTAACGTACGTATTTCGTTGAGCTTTTCCTTTTCAAAACTTTGCGATGTTTTCCTAGGCTCCAGCAGAACCAAAAGTTCAGAGTCCCTTGGTTAGTTAGTTGCTATAAGAATCAGTTGATGACACGATTTTGCAATTACAATTTCAAAGTTTTTTTTCCCCGCATTCCTAGAAACAATAAATAACTCAGTGCTTTTGTTCATACTTCATACGAATCCATTGTCTTTTTTAATGCATTAATTTTCTTGGCACAACTTTAACATTACTCAGTTTCACAAAGTTTTAAATCATTCCCGATCACCCCATACAATTAAGTTAATAAAAACTAATTAATTAATTTCAGGCGTCGTTTTAATTAATTAATCAATCAGACAACTTGAAAAATTTTAACTAATTAATTAATAAAATTAGAAATCGCATAACGAATAGCAATTTTAAAGATTTATGACTTTATCGCCACGCACAAACTGAACTATAAAATTATTATTTTATATTGATTTACTGGTTTACAACTTTGTAATTATTAGAATTTTTCTAATATGTGCAAAATTGGTTTTTGGCACTTTAACAGCTTTACAGTCACTCTCACAAGTCATACGAAACAACTTCTTGATGTTGTAGATTTTTAGGTATTTCGCAAAAAAAAAACAAATCTTTAGTTCGGTTAAATTGTCTCTCCGAAATAAGGAGTAAGGAGTGAATAATAAACGAGCAACTACTTTGTCTTGAAATATCAAAACTCGCTCGAAACTCCCAGCAATTCGTGTAAAATGTAAAACTTCACGGACACGATAAAACAAGGTTCAATGAGAAGTGCGGACCACAAAATATAAATTTATGTTAAAATTGTGCGGCATATGATATTCACATATTCGTCGAAGAGTACGAGTTTCTGCGATTGCATAATATATATCCATGTCCAATTGTGCATATATTAACATTATTTTATTTCTGTTTGAACATCTGTTCATTTTAAGGTATAGGCACCTAAAATGCATTTCATCCCAACAAACTTATATCTAGATAGAATGGAAATTTTTGTTACCTACAATAACAAGAAGATGAAACTCAAAAAAATTATCAATATA
>JARJEB010007099.1:0-11344 GCA_030264535.1 Liometoxenus newtonarum
TTCATCTAATTTGGGTTTTTTATGTGGTCTTTCGTCTCCTTCACTGCTTGAATTCCGAGTGATTGCACTCGAGGTTGCGGTAGCGCTTGAGTTTTGACTCGATGCTGTGTTTTCATTATTTTGAACTCGTTCTGCAACATCTACCGATACGGTTGAACTTTGCGAATAACTAATTTGTTCCGAAATTGTATTATCAACCCCGGTTGCATTGTTCGGTTCATTTTGTTGACTAATGTCGGGATTACCAGCGACGTTTGACTCCATTGATTTACAATTGTAATTGAATTATTTTATACAGTTTTGTAAATATTTTGAAGTCTAATCAGCACTTATTTTTTTTTTGTTTTTCAATTATTCGAAGGAAATAAAATTTGTGATGAAAATTCGAGTGAAAATTAATATGATAACCTACAAACTACACCTACGCTTACGCACATGACATGCTTAAGGGCGCCATACACGGTCCGGAAATCCTTTGAGGAAAAACTGTCCGGATTTCTGGACGCGGCCTGAATACCCCTCGGCCATACACGTTCCGAAAATCCTCTCAGGAAAAACTGTCAGTTCTGGCCTTCCAGAATGCGCTGCGGTCAAACTGCACAGAACTGATCTGACGCAACGCCACACACGCTACGGTCGGCCTGTTCAGTCCGGAATTGACGGACTGTTCAGTTTTTAAGAATAGTTTTTCAATTCCCATCCGGCCGCCTGAACAGTCCACAAAAACTGTCAGTTTTTTACCAAACACCTTCGGAAATCCGGCCTTCCGGACTGAACAGTTTTTCCTCCAAGGAAATCCGGACCGTGTATGGCGCCCATTACACTCTTACGCATGGTATTGCCATGCCGGTTCGCCATTCGAGTTTGGAACATAGGTAGGCAACTTAATGATCATTTTCTGTGATTGGTCAGGATCAGTCTGATCCGTAGACGCTAGTCTCAATTCGTAGGTTTTCGTTATAAGCTGCGTTCGGAATTGTACTCCTACTGACTCTTTTCACTCTAAACGCTCTTTAGTCGTTCGGTTATTCCACAAAGAGTGATTGGAGCATTCTTTTTATTGTTCGGGGGTTAAAAGAGCGGAGTGATTAAAATTTACTCGAAAAACGGGAATAAGATCTATTTGTAAACAATTTCCACCTCGTTTTCCTCAGGGATCCCTTTTTCATAAACAAAACAAAAATATGTTAAAAGTAGTAATTTTAATATTCACGATTCTGCAAGTAACACATTTTTTCCATTAGATTTTAAATAGTAACTGGAGCCGTTTTTAAAACCCTTTCATAAAATAATTAATACAACCCTTAAATAATTTTCATTAATCTATTTGTGTGGATCTAGAATTATGTGTATCACCTGTACTAAATGAGAAGAAATATTTATAATCTATGAATAGGAATAACATTAATACGAAATAAAGTATTAGAAATAAACATAAACTCGTTCACATTCAGAATTTTGAAGAGCAATATTGTTTCAGAAATAGCTACTAGGCAACTATGAATGTTTTCTAGGTTTTAACAACTAACTAATGTTGGGTGTGAATTTCGACGATTGAATGATGGATGTTTTTCGAGCTGGCACTGTTTCTGGTGTTGGAATAGCATCGCCTGTGGTTGCAAATGGATTCACAGGGCCGGCCACTTTCGGTGGTTGTTTGCTTATAGCTCCCATCTTTTGTTTTGCCATTTGATAATCACCAGAATCGAAGAACTTTTGCTAAACAGATACGAAACAACAAATCAGTGCACAGTCTACTATTATTTGGCTTGAAAATAATAATAATAAAAAAAAGTATACTTACTCCTTTTGCAAGGCGTTTCTGTAAGAAGGCAGTATGACCACTGATGGATCTTCCTGCTGCCATTGCACCAGCAGGATACTTAGCCTTTAGCTTTTCTTCTTCGATTTTTTCCATATCATGGGCACTTATCTGGCATTAAATAAACATATAAATACAAACAAATGTACAAATAAAATGAAATGCGAACATATTAAGGTCTAGCTTACATTTGTACTTTGTTGTTCTTCCTCTCTAATCTCGTGTTCACTCATTTTGTTCGTTGGAAATTGAGAAATTGGGCTTGATCAGTGTTTAGATTCGGAAATGCACGATGCAATTTAACGAATTTAACCTAAAACCATAAAATCATACAAGAGTACAGACCAGAGTAGACAGATTGTTGATAATTTGTTGTGTTGTTTCTATTTCTATCAAATTTCTTTGCTTACCTATATTGAATTATCGTGGATGTTCACAGGCAGGATCCAGGTGACTTTAGATTTTATGATTTTTGACAAATGGCGTTAAACAAAGCCGAAGAAAGCAATTTCGTTCGTTCGATTCAGTTCTGATAACAGCGTTTCGTATTTCTTACGTTGCGAATCGTCTTGAATGCAATCGAAATCGAAAACCAAAACCGTTACTAAGCCAAATTGTTGAATGGCGTATAAATTTTTAACAAAAAAAAAACAATCTAAAAGTTATTTTTGTTAATGTGTTTTTTCACTTCTTCACTATCACACACCGAGAATAAATGTTCTAATTATTCGATATAATTCTTCTTGCAAGTAGCTCAAAAATGCAGTTTATTTTATAGAAACGCATAAAATCAAGGATTTTCGACGAGATTTTCACTTTTCAGTTGTGATGTTGCCCGTTGTGAGAGTTGCCTATAAAAAAGAACTTTGTTGTTCTTCGATTGGCAGCAATGAAAATAAACTAGGCGTCATGTTATGTCAATTGTCAAAATTTTCGAGTTGGTTACTTTTTGTTTTGTAATTGAAACAAACCAAACTCAACTCAAAGCAAGGCAAGTAACTGCTCGCTCAGCCAGGCCAGTAAACGAAAAGGCGCTGAGTTCTTCACATTCTTCCTGTTCCTGTAGATATCATCATAGTATCATAACAAATATGAAATAATTCGCGAATGCGCGAATCAATCACTCATTTATTGTTATTCAGCTAAACGTGTGTATCGGTTATCAATTTACGCATTAGGTCAGTGTGGGTGGGAGAGAATCAAAGCAAGTTGCAAGCGCAACAGTGACACGATCGGATCGGAATTGAGAACGAAACGAGCGGAGCAAAGCAGCCCAACGAACGACCGCACCTATCTCTGTTTGTTGTTTTTGCCGAGTGTTTGTAGACTAGCTAGTGTGTGTAGTGAATCACGACTGCAATTTCATATTATGGATAAATAGCATCTCTTATCAGCGCGTTGGTTATTGGGTAAGTTTCAAATTTGTCGTTATTATCTATTCTATTAGTAATTTGAGGTACATTGCCATGAATAACAACCTGCTGGAAGCCGATGCGGTAGCCAACGAGAACGGAAAGCCCCGAGTTGAATTTATTGAGCGTTTTAACTGTTCAATATTTAGATCAAGTTTTGATAGGAGAACTAGGACTGGAGGAATAGTCTAACGGTCTGTTAAACAATGAATAAACTAAAAGTGCGTTTAGCGGTTTAGAAGCATATACCATAAAAACAAAGTATCGAAACGAGGCGATTTGATTTTACGTGAAAATGTGAAAAGTATGAAACACGCTGACTAACGTTGCTGAGAAGGTAACATTTATATTAAAAAGCAAAAGCAAATCAATGCAAACATTGTTTGTTTTCTCATAGTAAAAAAAAAACCATGTGGTTCTATCGACAATGATTTCGATTTGTGTTGAATGAATTACATTTTATCTGTTGAAGTTGTGTACACTGCAGTCTAGTCTAAGCAAAAAGCAAATATGATTACTTTGGAAAAATTAAGTACAGTGGTTCAATTCAATTTCCTTGGGTTTCGAGTCTAGAGTCTTTCCTTTTTGTTGAAATTTTTATTCCAACGCCACACCTTACTTAGCTCTGAGAATATGAGAAGAGAAAATTATATTATTAGTCAAAGTGCTTTTATAAATATTGTCGGTAGTCGCAGTTTAATAAAAAGAGATAAGAAAATTGGAAACGACTAACGACAATAGACATTTCCTTTTCGTCTTCTGATGATGTGACGTCAACTCGTTGATGATCAAAGCGATGATGTCATTTAGTTATATTTATTTTTTATTTGATTACTAATTATAATATATTGGTGGTCGTTTATCTGTTTATATTTGTAAGTGATGTGACCGAAGCGAAACGAATAACATCGTTCCGAAAATATAACTTCATAACATCGCGTGCCCAGCTGCCAGCATGATTTCGTTTTCTTGTCTCTTAAAATTCAGAAGCATTGGAATTGTCTTATCAACTATTATTTTCTTGACTGCGGACATTTTTCCAATAACTGATATTTCTCGTCTATTTTTTACAAGTGGTGATCTGACAAGACAATACAAATGAATTTCGATCAGGTTTACTCGCATATGCAATACTATAAATATACAGAACTCGTTCGTATAGTTTATTTTTATAATAGACGAGAGCAAATAGAGCAATTGTTAAGCGAAACTACTAGATAGAAATGATAGAATTGAGGAACAAGTAGTCATGCTTGAAACATGCACTAGTGCACTCTATCCTAAATACAATTCTAGAATGAAATGTCCGTCCACCTACTCGTCATCTCATCTCAACATCTCGATCTCATTCAATATATTTATCTTCGTCTTTATTAAAATTGTCACTTATATAGAAGTGTCTTAATGGCGTACTTGTTACTCGAATTTATGATATACTTATGCCACTTACTCGCCCAAATTAATGATCATACGATTCATTTGATAGTCAATAAATGAAGTATTTGAAAGTAATAATATTTGTTTGTTCTGTAGGTAGTAGTTCTTTATTTATTCGTTTCGTTTAGTGCTGTCCTGCTCGATGATAGAAAGCACTCACTCAGATAAACCAAACTTAAAACGAGAATTTGTTGTTTTAATTATATCATTTTATTTATGACTGCGCTAATTGCTGCAAAATATAAGAATTGATAAACTAAATTATCATAAGATTTGTAATTCTAGATTGTTACGGTTGTACGCAGCTGTAAATTAAAAATAAATAAATTTTATTTGTTTTAAGATTTGTAGGTAATCAGCTAATAGTTGATTATGTTACAGTTGCAGGATGACATTTTCGAGAATATTAACAGTGCTACTGCTTGGAGCACTCATAGATGCGAGGGAAAGTAAGTCAATATAAATTTATTTAATAATTAATATTAATTGGATTTCTCTTCGTTCAGTTCCATCGCCGCCAAGAATAGTAAAACAACCACCAACGGATGAGGTACTCTTTCAAGTTGGTGTCGACGAAAACGACAAACCATTTTACATAGAATGTGAAGCTGTCGGCGAACCGGTACCGAAATACAGATGGATAAAGAACGGTAAAAACTTCGATTGGCAAGCGTACGATGATCGCATATCGCAGCAACCCGGTCGTGGTACACTGTCGATAGCAAAACCGCAGGATGAGGATCTCGGACAGTATCAATGCTTTGCCGAAAACGAATACGGCACGGCAACGTCCAATTCGGTGTTTATGCGTAAGGCTGAATTGAATTCGTTCAAAATTCAACCGCCACTATCCGTAACCGGCCAGGAAGGTGATCCCTTCAAACTTAGCTGCCAGCCACCGGACGGATGGCCGAAACCGAAAGTCTACTGGGTGAAGTTACTAGCGTCCGAAGCGTTTAAAGCTATTAATAATTCACGTATGACACTCGATCCGGAAGGTAATCTATGGTTTTCGAATCTGACGAAGCAGGATGCGAGCGATGACTTTATGTATGCTTGTGCTGCGGCATCGTCAACGAAATTAGAATACAAATTAGGCAATCGCGTTCTTCTCAAAGTTATCACCACTGGTGTCTCAGCCGCCCAAAACAAGCACGAACCGGTGAAACAATACGTAACGCGCAAGAATGAGGTGGCACTGCGTGGCAAAAAAGTTGAGTTGTATTGCATTTACGGTGGCACGCCACTTCCGCAAACCGTATGGACGAAAGACGGCAGAGTGATACAGTCGACGGAACGAGTGCAGCAGAACAATTACGGTAAGTCGTTGGTCATAAATCTGGTCGATTTCGACGATGAAGGCGCGTATACCTGCGAAGTGAGTAACGGTGTTGGCGAGGCACAAACCCATTCGATCAATCTACAAGTACTTGCGGTGCCGTATTTCACCGAAGAACCAGAAATCATCAACGCTGCTGAAGATGAAACGGTCGAGTTCCGGTGTGCTGCTTCCGGCGTTCCGAAACCACGGATCAAGTGGATTCATAACGGCAAACCGATCGCCGAAGCACCGCCTAATCAAAGACGCAAAGTCGGACCTAATAACATAAGCATCGAACGATTGGTCAAGCGCGATACGGGCAACTACGGTTGTAACGCCACCAATTCCCTGGGATACGTCTATAAAGACGTCTACTTGAATGTGCTTGCATTAGCTCCAGAAATCACTGAAGCACCGCACGATCAGGAAGCTGTCGACGGTCGTGGCATAAATATGACATGCAAAGTGTTTGGTGCACCGAAACCGGAGGTGAAATGGGTTCATAATGGTAAAGAGTTGACAGGTGGTAGATTCAAGGTCTTAGATAATGGTGACTTGAATATCGATTCGATTCAATTCGACGACAGCGGTGAATATACGTGCTACGCCGAAAATAAATTCGGTAGAGCGAATGCGTCGTGCAACTTTAGCGTGAAATCACACACGCTCATCAGCGACGGGCCCGAAGACTACGAGGTTTCCGCTGGTACTCAGGCGACATTCCGGTGTAACGCGGTCGCCGATCCGTCACTTCCATTGGAGATTATTTGGATGAACAATGGCGAACCGATTGATTTCGAGGGTGAACCTAGATTCGTCAAAACTTCCGATTACTCCCTGACCATCACAAAGACGATTGAACTTGATTCGGGCACTTACACTTGCGTCGCGCGTACCGCTCTCGACGAAGCTTCCGCTCAAGCAACACTCACCGTACAAGATGTTCCGAATGCGCCACGAATGGAAGGCATTACTTGCTATAAGAAGGAAGCGTCAGTCAGATGGTTCCCGCAGGGTGACAATCGTGCACCGATCTCGCATTACACCCTGCAATATAACACATCGTTCACTCCGGATATTTGGGAAACCGCTTACGATCACATACCGGCCGTCGATATGACTTATAGCGCACCAATGAGCCCTTGGGCAAATTACACATTCCGCGTGATTGCCCACAACAAGATCGGCCCCTCATTGCCATCGACTCATTCATCCGTATGCAGTACTCAAGCGGAAGTGCCACATAAGAATCCCGATAAAGTCGAAGGTGAAGGGGATCAACCAAATAATTTGGTTATTCGTTGGACACCGATGCCAGAAATCGAACATAACGCACCGAAATTCCAATATAAAGTGTTTTGGAAGCGGGATATTCCCGGTGCGGAGTACAACGTTGAAGACATTACCGATTGGCGGCATGACCACTTAGTCATCCCCGATCAGCCATCATTCCAACAGTACCGCATCAAAGTCGTGGCAATGAACGAACTGGGCGAAGCAAACGTTGCACCCAGCGAAGTCATCGGCTACTCCGGGGAAAACGAACCGACTCAGGCACCCTCAAACTTCACACTTGTACAAATTCAGTCTCCAACGAAAGCCTTACTTAGCTGGAACCCGGTCAGCTTAGATTCGGTGCGTGGCCATTTCAAAGGGTACAAAATCAAGACGTGGACCGACAAGAAACCGGGACATAAAGAGATTCAGGTTCAAGGTGAAGCTAATAAGGCCCTAGGTAGTAACTTTACACCGTTTGCTAAGAACTACGCACAAGTTTACGTTTACAATGGCAAATATAATGGCCCACCAAGTGAAACTCTAAGTTTTGATGCACCTGAAGGAGGTATGTTTATTAATTATTGAAAAGCACGTAGCTAAGTCTAAACTAATTATATTTATGCAGCACCTGGGCCAATATCATCTTTGGAAGCTTATCAAATGGGTTCTTCGGCATTTTTGCTCGTTTGGAAGAAGCCCGACCAGCCGAATGGCATCCTAGCCGGTTACAAAATTTATTATTCAGTCGTCAATGGCACGTCGGTGTTTCCAGAGATTGCGCGTGATCCACAAATCTCAAATCCCAATCAGCTTCGCGCCAAACTATCCGGTCTCCAACCCAACGTTAAATATCGTCTCTATATTAGTGCGGTAACTGGTGCTGGAGATGGCAAAAAGTATAATACGATCCTCTTTAATCATTACTTTTTTTTATTAAAAATAATTGCAGATTCTTTATCGAGCGTGTGACACGTGGAGTAGGCACAATGAAACCAGGCATTCCGAGCTTTTCAACGTCACGCGTTCAGCACGATGGTGGTAATTTGGTGACGATTCGTGTTGACTGGCTTCCCGATATCGACCGTCCCGGTTCTCACTTCTACGTGAAATACCGCAGGAAAGGCGAATCGAACTACGAGACGACACCACCTGAAATGAATGAAGATCATGTCTTCGTCGCTGGCTTGGATCAAGGTGAAACTTATGAGTTTTCCGTCGTCGCTGTCGACGGGAACTTCCAATCGGAAAGTCTTACTCAGGATATCGATACATACGGATCGGAAGGACCAATTATTCAACCGCGTGAAAATGTTGCCACTGCCGGATGGTTCATTGGTATGATGCTGGCAATCGCATTCTTGCTCTTGGTACTCATCATCGTGTGCATTGTGAAACGAAATCGCGGTGGTAAATATGCGGTTCACGAACGAGAACAGGCAAACGGGCGGCATGATTATCCAGACGAAGGTGGCTTCCATGAATTTTCGCAACCATTGGATGCCAAGTCCACGGCTAGCGAACCGAAACCAGGACCAGAGAGTGATACCGATTCTATGGCTGAATATGGAGAAGGAGATACAGGTAATAGATAATGAGATATATGTCCCCAATCTAATTTTGTTATTAATTTATTTAAATATGGGAATTTTTATTTGTTTTTGTTTGGTTTTATCGTTTTATGTTTTGTTTCGTCCTTTTTTTTGTAGAAGGTATGAATGAAGATGGTTCATTCATTGGGCAATACGGTCGTAAACACAAACAAGGCGAAACTACATCGCAAGGATTTGCCACTTTAGTTTAAAAGTAAGAGATAAAGTAAGTATTCCAGAAGGCGTTTTAGTCCAACTATTGCGTCATCTGGAGTACAATTGTTTTTTTTTTTTTTTTTGGTTAATCGGATGTTTATTGGGTACTTACTGACATTAACTGTGATTTAACAATGTTCTTTTCTGTGTTTTCAAATTTGTTATATTTATAAACGTTTTTCAGGTCGTTTTACAGAAGATGGCTCTTTTATTGGACAGTACGTGCCCACCAATATGAGGCAGGCTCCTCCAAACGCTGCCACGTATGTTTAAGAATTCCGAATTTTCTTTTGATTGAATAACTAACGAGCAGAGACACATACACACAAGGACAAATTACTCGAATATGGATATTTAGATAAGAAAAGAAACTCTCTCTCTCTTTTCCCCTTGCTCCGCGTATTTTAATCAATTTTTGATAATTTACCATTTTGACTATTTACCATTTGACACGATTTACACAAGCAGTTAATTTTTTTACGCTAAGCTGACTATTGAATTCGTCCATTTTTAGATTTACTCGATAATTTCTAGGTTGTAATTATTATTATTATTATTATTATATCTATCTACATGATCAATTTCATATGATCAATATTATTGAAAATAATTTTTGTTTGTAGTTTTGTGAACGAGTAAAGCACAAACGCATTAATAATCAGATTATTGGTGCGTTCGAGTCGTACTCTCTCTCGAATAATGACTTGTTAGTATTTCATATGTTCATTGATTGTTATTTGGTTATTAGGTGTATTTGTGGACCCTCCGCTGTATTATGTATAATGTTTGAATCAAATTAACAACATAACAAACCGTACACCTACCCACACAACATATACACTATACACGCCTCAAACGTGTATAGCTAATTATTGAACGCGCTGCGCTTAGTTAGGTAGGCCTTACACTGCCAAGATTGGGCTTGTTTATAATACTATTTGATTTGTTGACCATTTACGGAAGGTGTTGTTGCTTGTTAAGAGTTTCCCCCTCCCTTCTTTGAGTTCTGATCTTATCGAAGAGAGTTGAGCATCATTACGAATAAGTTTAATTAATAATAAAACAAATACTATTTATATTTATATATAATATATGATATTATAAATATTAGGTAGGATCGCTTTTGTACATGTAAAGATTATGGGTGTCGCGAGCACGGAGTGTAACGCACTACAACTAAAAAAATGTGTTAAACATGCAACAGAATAAGATGAAAGTGGGACGTGAAAATTGATGAAGAAAGTATCCTTACTTTTTGAAAATGTGAGACACGAAACCAATCGTCAAACACCGGGTGTTGCAGTGCGCAATGCGAATCAAAATATTAATTAAATAAAAGTACTGCAGTTCCCGGTACTATTGGCGCAGGCAAGCTTTTTTATTACTACGATTACTCAGCTAAAAAATTATATTTAAATGATTGAACTAGAAAGAACCACTTAAAAAGAAATTCTACTACTAATAAGAAACGAATACAAACACAAATAACTTTTAATTAAACGATTTCATTGGACATAATGTCGAAATTATGATTCAACTACCAATACACTTGTCACATTACTTCTTATTTTTTGTTACATACATTTTCTCAAGTCGTAAATTTATTTTTTTATGAAGCTTATTTTTATTTAGAACAAAATGTCATACTTTTTGCACTTAATAAAAAATCAATTTACTATTAAAAAACCACATTAATAACTTACCAACTATACCACTTATTGTAACAATAATTGATTAATAATGACAATAGTAGTTTTACGAACATATATATATATTCTACAGTCGCTGCCCTCTCGCTAAATAATTCTACTGGTTACTGGTGCTAATGTTAAAGTATAACCGAAATAACATAACAATAAATCTTATCTAATTTATGCCAAGGTAATTTTTATTGGGCATGGGCAAATAATTGTTTTTTACGGGAATTCTGCAAACTTTGTGCAATATTTGTTAAATTTTTGAACTGGTAGGTATAATTGTTTTTAATTAAATTGAAGTGAGTGAACTGCAGTGAAGTTGGCTACATTTGAGGTCTGATCGGACTTTCATTTGTTACAAAGTTAATTGTTTCAAGCCATTGCTGATTGCAAATCGGTTACTTATGAAATTTTACTTTATAACCAGTTTTAGACGTCACGTAAATTCATTGTTAACTGTAATAACTGTAAGTAGCGTACTCTCCAACATCGTTTTTATTTTTGAAGGAAAGACTTCAATTATAATTATTAAATTATTCTACATGAATATAACCGAACTACATGAATATATA